>BOPP01000125.1:2118532-2140986 GCA_017312745.1 Gryllus bimaculatus | reverse complement strand
ATGCCGCCCCTGCCGCCACCACCACCCCCGCCGCCCCTGCCGCCTGAGTGATTGCTTATTCGCAGCACGTCCTCGCCTCCGGCAGTTCGTAGGTGCTACGTTTTTGCTCGTGAACATGAAAATGCAACACGCTCGTTTATAACCCGCACGGTGCTGCTTATTCGAGCATTGAGATGAGGTGAGGTGAGTGTTATATGGTCAAAATAACAGAAAATATCAACTTGAGAGAGTGTAGAGATGCTAACGTGAAAGTTGATATTGTCAAACTTTGGTTGAATTGGAATGTTTTACCATCGTTATAATTAGTTATTTCAAACCTTTCAAATTATTGGAAATAAAGAATTTACACAAAAAAATAACGATAAATTATGTAATGAAATATGAAGGGCGTTCAAAAGGTTCCCGAAATGGGCTTGCAGTCGCTACACTAGCACTAGGGCAGGGCTCACGTTTTTGTGGTACGTGGCTGGGCATGTTCGCACGCGGGTAAAATTGGCGTGGACATGTTTCAGTGCGCAGTGGTGCACCTGCTCCATGTCAGCTCAGTGGTGATGTGTCTGCTAAATGTCGCAGTTCGAACAGCGCGCGAAACTGACGTTCATGTGCAAACTGCGACAATCGCCTTTATAGACCTATTGGCCTGACACCGTGGCCTGAACTGTCTGTTACTGAAAATTTGTACGTGTAAGTTTTGCAGAGTTTTGGTAATGTGGTTCGAAGAACGTGACGGGACAAGGGGCAAGGGGCAAGGGAAGGGACGGGCTCTCTGCATCATGATAACGCGCCAAGCCACACGTCGCTTATTGGGCAGAAATTCCTCACCGAGAACATTCATGTCATCCCTCAAACCCTGTTCTCCGCCCATTTCGTTTCCAGAGTCTATTGGGTGTTCTCTACTCCAAAAATTTGTCTCGGAGGGAGACGATTTGTGGAGAATATTAAATAGAATGCTACGGCTCAGCTCCGACAGGCGTCAAAAGAAGCCTTGTACCGCTGATTCCAACAATGTCAGGAACGATGGAGCTACCGTAAGGATGCGCAATGATCATACTTAGGAGGTGACTACGTTACCATTACCAGGTTGTATCACTAACAAGCTGAACTACCATTCCGGGAACATTTTGAAAGCCCCTCGTATCTATTACTTAACATTATCAATGCTAATAAACGGTGAGATTTGATATCGACATATTTACTAATTATTTACTAATTTATTTATTGTTTACTAACACATGATTTACACCTAACACATGATACCAATGATTTATCTATAATTTATAACACTTTGAATTGCGTTTTTTGCTATTCGTTTTATCATTACATTATTTAATAAAACAACTAGGCATAGTTAACATGCAAAATATATGAACCAGCCCATTCCTAGATCATTCCCCACAAATACTTACTATTGAGGGATGCATCAAGAGATCGTTAAACGATAATGGCTGAAAATAGCGCCAACTCAGGACGCAATTAACTAGAGTAATGTGCATCTAATCCACTTCATATCGAGTAATTAAACATTAAAACAAAATATAAATGCAAATATTCCGTTTAACAAGAATATAAAATCATTACATTCAAAACGCGAAAGAAGGAGGTCAAAATTGCAAAACACAGGTAAGAGATAAAAAGCTGAAATAACAACAGATCATTTCGTCGAAATAGGATATTCTTTCGCAAAGAAAGTTTCTGGAAACAGTGTAGTCATTGTCGAAATTAGAATATATCATAAAAAGTATATTTCGAAGACCAGTTAGAAAAAGAGAGACCACTGAAGTAGTTTCAGTTTCGAAAGTCCTGATTATTTTATTTGGAAGGGATAGATATATCTTGCAAATAAGGATTGTAGTAAATAGGAAGAACGCTTAGAACAACTATTAACGAAATCACAAGATGGGTAAATTCCATTTCCCATATCATTCATACTAATTGTTCTCACTGTATCACTTTAAATTTGCTCTTGTTAATGTTCATTGCAACAAATACAGTCAAACGCGAAAATTCTTTGGGAAAACGAGCGAAGTCCTGAAACAAGAGTATTTCGCTTTAAAATTCCAAGATCTATTGGTACTATTATTGCTACAATTTGTCAGAATCTCCGATTTACTAACACATCTCAGTTACATACAGAAATGCAAATTTCATCGGTTTATCTTTGTAATTTACGCATTTTGGATTACTTTTCTATAAAAAATTTCCTCTGTATCAAACGAATTCAAAATAAAAGACATCGATGATTAATAGGTACTAAAGAAGTATTCTGCTAATATGATTAAATAATAATCATTAAATGATAATGTTTCTTCATCGAAAAATTTCGAATTTTGCTCCGAATTTTGCCTGCGTGACTGTCTCCACTGCCGGAAAGAAGAAGAACCACGCCTCGTCAAGCCACCGCCGCATCGCCACAACACGCCACGCGAAGCCCAGTCCCTCCGCGCCACGCCAAACCCAGTCCCTCCCCGCAACGCCCCGGCCCTACCTTGCCCAATATAAACTCGCCCCGCCCCTCATCGCCCAAACACCCAACCCCCCCACAGCCAACCCGCCCAGCACGTCTCGCCCCGGCCCACGCATGCCACTCCACGCCAACCAGTCCTCGCGCCCGCCACGCCTAGTCCCTCCCCGCCACGCCTAGCACCTACCCCGCCAATAGCAATCCGCACGCCTCATCTGTCCCATTCTGCCCGAACACCGTCCCCCCCCATCCCGCAAGTCCGCCGGGTCTACCACGCCACGCCACACCACGCAAAGCCAGTCTCTCACGGCATACCACTCCCACGTCCTCCGATCCTTCCTGCTTCCTACGGATGAGGTCGTGGCGCCCGCCATGTCGATTCGTCGTGCGTGCTGCTGACGCAGGCGCGGGCGAGGGACGAAGCGGATCCGCCGGCCCATCGACTGCCTCCCGCTCGCGTGCGCCCGCGGGTGGCTCCGTCGCGCTCTGCCCTTCCCCTCCCCCTCCCCCTGCGAAATCGCGCGTGGCGGGCGCGCTTCGTGGATCGAACCCCTCAAGGGGAGGCGAAATAGTGCAGTTCACAGTGACCCCGATTCAACGACCAATCCTTGAGGAATTTGTGGTGGACAACGCAAGCAAGCGAGAGAGTGAGCAGGTGAGGCAAAGAAAGATTGATTGATGTTTCAGAAGATTGATTAATGTCCACAGCTGTGGTCAATAGGCCTGTTAGTCCAGTGAATGATTTATCTTGGGAGGTAGCGGTGATTCCTTTCCTGCTGGATGGTGAGATCGGACGTTTACCTCTTCGACGAATTTAGGACCTTTATTTCATCCAACATATCTTCCCCGCGGGGCACCGACCTCTAAGCTTCCGACAGGTCTCTCAACATGGTAGTGGAGTGCTTGTAAGTGTATGTAAGTGGAGAGGACAGAGGAAGGAAGTGAAAGAAAAAGGGTCGCGCATGTTCATTAGGATACAGTTCCGGAGTTCCCGTGGTATTGACCACAGAAACCATGGAAAACTACCAATGATAACAATCGGCAGCTAGAATTATCCTCCACATAGTGATAAATTCGGCCTACCTATATAGATGAATCTGGGCTGTCCGGGTGACGCCGCGTCGAAGGCTGTGTGGCAGGTGTTGCATACCAGCCCTGAGGAAGACCACGACAGAATGGTCGTAACGTCGGCAACACAGCCTTCGACGCGGCGTCACCCGGTCAGCCCAGATTCATATAACTGGCCGCGGAAGCCGACGACTTCATTTACCTATATAGATAGTATTCAAAATTTGCCATCGTCTTCACTCGAACCCCACCTACCTCTTCTTCAATTGTTGACATCATTGGTCCCGAAAAAGCAATGAATTTTATACCCCAGTTTGTGGCAGTGTTCGTCCCTCGCTGAAACGTAAGATTTCGCGACGTCCTACTCCATTGGGGAGATTCCCCTTCTAGATGCCTCCGTCAGCAGGGGAATGCAGTATAATGTAGTGCATGAACAAGAAGTGTACGTAAGGCGAGAAAGAAAAAAATCGTCCGCGTAATGTGTCAGTTTTGCGTACTGCGAATTTACCGGGGATTAATCTGAGAAACCACGGATAATTATTGATCAGAGAACTTGCGATTAGAATTATTTTTCCAATAACGGTTGAAGTTCTCCTGCTATTAAGGTAGATGAAAACTAGCATTCAGGACTCAGATTGTAGGCTGTCAATGATACTGCATGAGACGATAATGTTGCTACTCAAGAGTCGCAGTCGATTTTGGTAAACCGAGCTTCCAGCGACTGCTTTCCGCGAATTTGTCCTACTCGCTCTAAGTGTCGATAAAGAAATACAATAATTTGGGCCTGAAACGAGTCCTCGCCGTCCCAGAAGTCAACCGACATCTGTGTTTCTGCCACTCCCGTCCTACCACATTCCTTCGTTGCCATCCGTCCTGCCATCCGTCCTGTTTCAACACCACCCATACACAGCTCCCCACGCCGTCACCCTTTGCTTTACGTCTAACGTCGCCTATCCTGCCTTCGTCCCAACTCGCCCTACGTCACTGTCGTCGGCTGCCCCATCCTTCTGAACTCCGCCTCTCCCCTCTCTCGTTCCTCACGAATGTCCTTAAACCTCCCGTCCCACCATGCCCAACCCCGTTCCACCCTACCTCACATCGGCTTCAGTGACATCGTTTCTGCCCTGACTCGCCATTCCTCGCCTCACCATATCACATCTTGGCCTGCTCTGTTCTGCCTCGCATCTCCTCATATCAGATGTCGCCTTTCTTCACATCCTCCCTCGCCGTTCTCCCGCCAACCCCCTTCACCTGAGTCCTCCCGACCCCTCCAAAAACTTTTTCTCCCTCCCTTCTCGACTCCGTGTTCTTGTAATCTCGTTATCACTTTTAACTTTTGTGGGAGTGAACTCTCATCTGAACTGCTGAGTGAAGTCAGGTTTTTCTTTCTTCCGCTCACTTGACAATATTCCCTGGCTGTATTACACTGTTTTTGTGTGTATTTTACCTCGTTTTTATAGTTCGGTTACTTCTATATCATTGCTTTCATCCGTACCCCGAAACTTATTTAAATTATCTATTTGGTTAATGTGAATTAATTCCGCAATTGATAATCAGATCAATACTACTTGAGCATGTCCTTTCATGGCGATGCAATTCTCACGTGCCCCTCGTGTATCGACATTAACATCTTGGCCGATTCCCACACCCAAATATCTTCGCGATTGTCAACTTCCTCGCCCTCCCTCTTCCCTTTCTCTGAGCTCGCATCTACCAACTCCTATCGCGCATTTGCATCTCGCTCATATGATCGATGGCTGGATTTCTATCTTCTCTTGACGTCGCTCCCTCCTCGTCAAACGCGTCCCCCAGCGTCCGGGCCATCGCTCACACATCGTAACCTCCGCCCCACTCAGTATTCGCGATCTATAGGACCTCCCGCTTGCCTCGCCCCACTCCGTTCCATCGCAACCAATGTCCCGTGCCGCCGTCGCTTCACGCCTCTCCCTTAGCGCTCCGACGCACCTCCGCCGCCGCCGCCGTCACCGCCGTCGCCGCCGCTACTTCCACCACCTCCTCTCCTCCTTCTCCTCATTCTCCTTCTTCTCCTTCTCCTCCTCATCCTTCTCATCCTCCTCCTCCGCTTCTCATCTCGAAGTGCAGCTCCACGGTCTCCGGCCGGCACCGCACACGTCGCCGTCGCTTCCTCATGTCCTTCACTGCGCGCCGACCCGCTCGCACCTGCGTGTTGCGCTCTTCGCGCCGCCAAGAGAGCGACAATATTGATGAGGCGGCCCATGTTAATAACAATCGTACATATTGCGGCGCCGGGGCCAGCAATAAACACGAGGACAGCATTGCGGCTACGCGGCCGCGCGGCGGAGCGGTGTGCAGCGCGGCGGCGAGACGCCGGGCGCGGACGGGGCGGGGGCGGGGCGGGGCGGGGGGCGGGCGAGAATGCAAATGGGGCGTGCCGGCTGGCGGAACAACCGGCGTTCCGTGTCTTATTGTAATGGAGCGCGGGGCACCCCCGCGCCCCGTCCTCCTTCCTCGAAGGCGGGGAAGGGATGGAGGGGAAGTGGGGGGGGGGCAGCCCGCCCACGCACTCGCCGCCTTCAATTAACTTGGCTGGATTACAGCGGGGCGCCGCCGCGCAGGGCGGAGGTGGCGACGGAAAGAAGCGGTGCGGAGGAGGCGGTCGGAATGGGAGACTTCGCGGAGCCAATGCGAGGAAAGACAAACGCGCCAGCGCCCAAGGAGGTCGGGTAGTCGCTGTGACGTCGCACGATGGTGATGTGAAAGTGAAGCATTTCGTAAGGAAATACGTCCTCAGGGTGAGAGCAAGACAGTCATTTTGGTCACCTGAGGGGGTACTATGACAATAATCGGCTCTCACTGTAATAGCTGCTGTTCTTCACGCCTCTTGAGAACTGATGTAAAGGGCAACAATACATTACTGGCGTTATCACAGATCTCATAACAAATTTCACAGAAGAACTGGTTTTAGGGAAACATACATGCATGAAAAATATGTGAAGCCTTGACGTTCTGAAAACATAATCCTCTTTATCCGGGATTTCACTATGTGATTCTCTGTCTGAAAGTAATTTGAACGAAGTTACTCAAGTATTTTGAAACAATGTTTGGAACCAAGAATCTTAAATTCGAGGAATGCATAACAAAAAAAGCACTAAGACTGGGATTTTTAAAAAAATAAATAGGTACCGAAAAAAATTATAAATGAAGTGGTCTTACTCAAGAATCAATTAAATACATTTCAAAACAGAATCGAGTATAGGGGAGTTGCGAAGGAAATTTAACTAGCGTATCAAATACGGAAGTTTAAGAGTTATGTCATCAGGTGATAATGAAAATAAGCCATAAATAGGCTCATGCAAAGTGTGGTTGAAATATTATTTTTAAATCAAAAACTACAGTCAACAATGAACATTTTTATGTTGCTGCATTCAGGTCGTCACCACTTTCTTTAATGTTCCTACGTGGTTTGTAAAGAAGACGTTTTCCTAAAGGTATTTTTATCACGTATCTGGTATCGCTCTGAAAGTGATCGCGTTTGATGCAATGTAACTGATTGTGACAAAACCGTCCGTTTGGTTGCGTGACAATTCCCATATTACAGGCAGTCACGCTAGGCTACTACATATGGAAAAGTGTGATATCACATTTCATATAAAGGAATGTACACCGTGGCTTTGAATCAACTCATTGATTGACCAAATCTTCATGAGGGGAACAAATTGAATAATACTCCAAAAAAGGGAAAACAATCACTTGAATGACTTACTGTAAGTAAAATATGATATATACGAGCAATCAAACTTAGCTAATTCTTTCAAAATATGATATACACTCAAAAATTAAAAAAAATTGAGTAAATAGAATTTCATTTATTTCTAATTTTAATCTCTGAGAACATATTGCTTAACTTCAATATTAGAATGAAATAGAGACATGTATGATGCGAAAGCTCTACTACACAGAACTAGGTAAATGTTATAGGAGCAAAAATGACACACGAATTGAAGCACTAACCCCATGCAACAACTTGATGTTTTTTAAAAAGAAATTAATGCATTAAAACTACATCAGGTTAAGATGTAGAATGTGTTTTCTTTTCTTCTTTAGTAACCCTTCCTAAAGAATTTTAAGGTCGAAGGGATGGGCCATATAGAGATATAGAGATTGATTCATTTGCCCGGCCTTCAGAATGAAAATGGGAGTAGATTATGAAACGAGATCTGTGGCCTATATTCAGGTACTGCACAAGCACCCACCTACAATTGAGGAGGTGCTAACAAAAATGACCGATCAGAGCATTCCGTAAATAGAATTCCCTTCCGCAGTGGCTGGTTCAACGCAGCGACACAGCTGGTGCCAAGATTTCGCCACTGTAGAGACTCAAGCCTATAATCTCACGAACTACAAAACTTCAGTTGCAGACTCACATCTTGAAACTCTAACGCAAGATACTTTAAAGTCGTCCACACCTAGCACAATCGTAAATTGTGAACTTTACTGCTAAAACTAGCTTGGTGTGGCACCTCCTGTTGGTTTTTGTGCTATTAATTTCCCAAATGAACATTTTAAACACTGTTTAGTTGCCTAATTTACAAATTTCCGAGCATAAAAATTGTCATGAATACCATGAGTACTAAAATAAATACTCATTTTTATTTGATGTCTCTTTAGTAAATTAGGTTCAATAACCTTCACTCTAATATATCATGATGCAACGTATATCATTTTGCAGGAAATGACATAGAGAAACACACAGCGTTTCACCACTGTGGGTGACTTGACCACCAAAGCAGGTTCCAGGTTCTTCCTAGAATTCTTTCAGAATATTTTAAAAGGATCCGGCTAAACATAGTGCCAATCGATTCGCCTTGTCGAGAGAAATGAGTTACGTGTATTGATCACTCCTATAGGTTTCTCAAAACCATTAAAAAAACAGGACAAATCTGTTAGATACGCGTTCCAGAAGGAGAAAAGCGAAAATGTTTAGTAAACCGATATATGACGAGTGATACCTCCTTGGTGGACCGAAAGAAGTCTAATCGTGAGCAAAGAATGGGCAGAGAATTGATTAATTCATTATTTTGTGTTTCGGGGTGCGACAACTCCTATGGTCATTAGTCCCATCAGTGTAATGCACATTTTCTATCTTGGAAGGTGGCTGCTGATGAAGAGATACGGACGCGACATACATATCGGGTTATGGGGTTTTCTTCAAACGGGTATCTCCCACAAGCCGGGCACACCTCCAGACGGGACACACTCCGAAGTTTCCGACTGGTCTCCAATCATGTGTGATAGAGTAGTGCACGTATGTGAGTGTGTAAGTTAGGGATCAGGACAGGACAATGAAAAGAGAGGAAAGACCCCGCATGTCTGTGGTCCGTTTGTTAGGGTACTGGTCCGGCTTTCGCCAGGCGTTTATCGGAGCAACCGTAGAAAAACTATCGATTAGAGCAGCCGTCCGCTAGAATTGTCCAACAGTCAGCAGAAGAATTCGTCCTATCTAGCTAGCTAGGGTCAAAATTATTTTCTCGAACCCTAGGACTGCCAGAGGCACTGCAGTGTCATCATTTGATGCCGTATACACACACACATATATATTTGAACGATTGCTGTATGAACGAATACCTCAACGTCGAGATGCGAGTATCAGGTAAATTTGGCTCGAGCAATCACCGAGACTCCGCGAGAGACACGGGAGAGGAAGCGTGGGCGGCGAAAGCGGATGAGGAGCAGAAGTAGCCACAATGGGGCGCTCGCGTGGCTCGAGCCTTTATCACTCGTCATCGGAGTTCATGCTCCGGGACCGTTCCCCCGCTATCGACCTGGGGTGATTTCGGTGGACAAACAGCTCCCGCTCCAACCCCCCTCCACCCGCTCGCTAATAGCAAAACCCCGGCCCCGTTTCGCTCGGAAACGCAAACGGACGAATCGATAAAATTGGGCAATCTATGCAAATGGACCCCGCATCTGAATTCGCGTTCCCCGTCGTGCGCCGAACGAAGCCCAAACCTGAGACGTGAAACAGCGGCGCGGACCACGACCACGCGCAAATAACTTCCGTGCAGCGGTATGCTCGAAGTATCTGTCAGAAATAATGGAACATCTCGCCCACGTAGCTTCTCGACAGTTCTCGTCAGCGGTGTTCGATACATCGACCCCAACCGACTGCCTACAATGATAGAACATAACGAAATATTGACAATATGTCAGTGCGAACGTAGGAATTGACGTATTGCAATCTCGCTGACCTGCAGAATGCAGTGTCATGTCTGGAAATGCAGATTTTTGCTCATCGTGCGATTGCTTTATTTCTTCTATTCTTTTGATTTAATGTTGTTCGTTTTTTTGAATGTCAAATACAGCATTTTATAAAACTGTTCATAGATAGTAATACTGCGTGCGAGAATTGAAAAAACTGAGGAGAGTTTGATGGCAAATACACAATTGGAAAATAAACTCGGGCTGGTTTGTATATCACGTATTAGCAAGCTTTTCATTGCATTTGCTCATATGTTGACATTTCTGTCACAGATTATTTAATTTTAAACAAACAAAGCATGCACTGAATACAAATCAGAGACAATATTTCTTCTCTTTGTTTGACGCTAAAAAATTGTTTTTTATGATTTAGACGCATAATTAAAAATATAGTTTTTTATAAATTCGTAAATAGAACGCAGTTCATAATTTTGTAATCTTTTCAAGACAGTTTATCTACATGAATAAAAAACATTCAAATCTAAGTATGGCATAATATAGTCAAAAATAGTTCCTTCGAATTAGACACAATCCGACAGTAGTCGGAAACAGGCGAATAATCGCGTCATATTTTAATGATTTAAATGTTGCATTTCTATTTTTCCCCGATTAGTTTCTTTAGAATTAATGCAAATGGTATTTGAAAATTTAAATGTAAGTTATGGAAACGTACGTTTCGTACGCGAAACATGAGTTTAGTAGCTTGTTACCGTCGTGATACTGTGTACGGTAGTACCACTGGTTCACATAAAAAGACAGAAAAATATATAAAATTTCGCACGCGAGCAGAAGGATATACAATTATAGACAGGAAACAATCATTTATCTCAAAGAAAAAAACTGAAAATCCAAGACATGAACTTAGCAGGATACTCGTACATAGAAAAATGGAATGTGCATGTAGCACAAGAACCCCACGATTTGAGTTAATATCACAAAGGAAAAGAGAACTGATCTCATTGTTGTGCCTTTGATCTGCAGGTCATTGAGTTTAAGTCCCGATGGTAACAGAACTTTCGACAGTAGCAACTATATCGATTTCAATCGCCATCTGGAGAAGAATTCTAGCGGTCGTCTACTCGGATCGGTGGTTTTCCGTGGGTTTACCGATCAACACCAGGCGAATGCCGGGGCAGTACCCTAACAAACGGGCCACAGACCGAGTGCAATCTGTTCGTCCTCTTCCTTGTCCTATCCTCACCCCCTACTTACATACATACACATTCTTACAAGCACTTCACTATCACGCACGGCAGGAGACCAGTCGGGAGATAAGAGCTTGTCCCGGCTGGGCGGTGCCCTGCTGGTGGGAGACACCTGGTTCGGAAAACCCCACATGTCGTCGGGAAGATCGGCGCTGAATCTCACCAACCAGCGGGGACAGATCACCGCCACCTCCACTTGTAAAACATGCTCTGCTCGTACGGAACTAATGACCATAGCAGTTGACGCGTCCGAAAACACGAAATGATCAATCAATCAATCAATCAAAGAAGAGAAGGCGATGGTAAACCAGAAGTTGGGGAGATCCACTGAAACAGACGTATGTGCCGCATTCAGTATGAGCTCTAGCGCACCCTTGTGCCGAGAACAGTGTCCTTACTGTTACCTTCTAGAACTCGCGCGCGCTACGTTTATCCGATCTCAATCTCCAATAGCATACTTGTTGGTCGGATGAAGTACCCAATACAGGACATTCTACACAAATGGACGTGTGATTTGGTGTGTATTTACGTGTAACGTTCAATACTTGGAAGACATTTAATAAATAAAAAAGGAAACGTTCACCTCCCTAAGAAATGTTGGACAAGACAAAGATAATTTTATCGAAGATCGGGGAACATTACCATATATATGTGTGTAAATATGAATCCCCCATAATTCACTCATTTAGTCGCGTAAAAGAGTCGATATCAGTAATTTCTAATGCATTTCTCAACCTTGGTCCTCGTATCCGATCGGAGAACATCGAACACATATCAATATGGTCAACACTTGCGTTTTTATATCATGAAAGTCCAGTAATATTTCACCCAGTCAACCAAAAGCATTTCCAGGACTGTTGCCATGGAAGCTAACATTTTGAACTAGTATAATTCAAATTTGAAGTCCAATTAAATTATCTAAGGGTTTAGAGCAGGCTTCGCTGCGTGTGTTACTACTTAAAATTTACTCCATATACCAGTCTCATTGAAGATAAATATATTGTCCTCGAGTAATTATATCAGTTCGGTGTGAGCTTTGCGTTTTTCCGTTTCTTTGGTAGGTGTTTGCTCTCCTACTGTGGTTACTCTTGACGTATGTGTTATTGCAGTTATATAAATTATATGAAACCAAAAATAGTATATAACGTAGTATAGTATATAACGAAGATCCGACGTTCCGAAGATCCAACGTCGGATAGATTAGTATGTACTCGGATTCTGACGGCAGGTTTTCCCCCCTTCAGGGTTTTTTTCTGAGCCAAACCTTATGGTCTCTTTTCCGCGGTTTTGATGCGATGGAGAGACCTAGCGGGGTGAATACCAGAATTCGAAAGATTATAACGCGAAAGGATGTAGGTATTGTAATGGCCTTCGGCCTAGCCACATAGGATCAAGTAAGCTAATTTGTTTGTAATAATTTCCTATTAAATAAAAATAATATAACGAAGATAGTTCTAAAACTGTTTTATGTTACGTTTACATGTGTAAACGAGGAAAAGCGTTAAGAACATAATGAGGAATCACAAGTGTCGTAATGCGGGCGGCTGCATCCATGTGCTCGCCAAGCGAGTGTGAGGTTCATCCTGTGTCAACTGTCAACCTCTTAGAAATCGTATTTGGTCTATACGGCCCCACGCTCTGCTGTTTATTGACCGTTACGTCAGGCTCCGCTTGGAAGCATCCGTGGAGCCGCGAAGTGCACCGATAGTTGCACCGCGAGACTCGCCAGCAGCGGCGCAGAGGAGCGAGGGAGAAGTATCTCGTGTTTCCGAGCACGTCAACTGATATGGTCACCATTCCCTTGGATGTACTACATATTACAGCCGTGAGGTGAAGTGTTATTCTCCCGTTCTAACGCTTGAGATTCGGGGCCGACTTAAACGTTGTATTGTGTGTTTTGTCCCTCCAATTATCTCCCACATCACGCCTCTTCTCAATAAGGATAAACTCACAGGATTCGATTGGACTCCCATTGTATGTTGTTACATGTTGTTACCCGTTGTATGTTGTTACGTGTTACCTTGTATAGTGTTGTCAATGTTGGTTTCAGCGAATAAATGGATTTATTTTTACAATTTCGTAAATATACAACAGTTGGATTCGATACTTACAGTACTTGGACACATACAAAACGGACTGTATACCTTACAATACAAGTAGTGTACAATAATAGGATACATACTATGTATGCACTTTCCAGTATCTCTCTACCATGCTGATCCTTTCATCTTTGTCCCCTAATATCCACCTTACATTCCACCTCTCGGCTCCATCCCGGCTTCCTCCCGGCTCCATCCCGGCTCCCCTTCGCGGCTCCATCCATCCTGAACATTCTACCTCTCCCACATTCTTCCTTCTTAAAGAACTCGCCCTCTCTCATGTTGGTCTTGGAGTGTTCGTGTGTGAATAAAGGGAGGAGAGACAAGGATGAAGAAAGAAAGATCTTCTTAGGGATTCGCTTGCTATTAATCGAAGAAACCACGAACACCTACTGCAACCGGCCGCTACAGTTCTCCTCCAAACAGTAGAAGAATTCGATTTAGCTAGTACGTAGCTAGCGATCTGAAGCTTTTTCTGAAGCTATTCCTGCCACTCTGCAGCCCGTAGGGAATTACACGAGATTAATTATAATAAAATTAATGTCAAAAAACTCACCGTCAGGGACTCAAACCCTAGGAGTATTCGGTTAGAAACGCTACACCAGCATCTGTTGCCGTCGAGCCACCCCCGCCGACCCGGCACAGCCGGATTCGTTGGAGTTTATGCAACATTTATAAACCCTCCGCCGCGGTGGTGTGGCTGAAGACAGCGAGCGATTGGGAAAGTGCTGTGTAAGGAACAAGGAAGAACGCCGCTAGAGAAAGAAGACGCCGCTTTTACGGAGGTCAAGGGGTATTGCTATCACACGCGACGCCGATCTTTATGAAACTTCAGTGCTCTCCTACAAAACTATTTGGAATCATCTCCTTCAGACTGTTGCGAAGGATTTGGCGACCGGAACGCTAGGACCAGTTACGGATAGCTACGGATACGAAGGAAAATGAGGAATTGTCTAAAATGAGTCTCTTTAAGAAAGACACCCGGATTCATCGATTTTGGATGTCATTCATAATATCTCACAGTCATAATGACATCGTTTCATATACAGCGGATACCAGATGAGGGAGTTGGAACGAGTTTGAATATATACCGTCTGACGTCCAGAAAAAGAGTCGATAACGTCTAGTTTCACACGAATATGGAAGTTAAAAAGGTCACAATTCAGATATTAGGTTCCCATGGTTTGACTAATACTGAGAAACTTACAAAACTAGTAATAGCTTTCTCCAATAAATTATCATTTACCGTACTGTCTATTTTTTCGCAATTGCTTACTATTACATAATGTGTCACTTCACTACATTTATTATCATTGCCTTTGTAAAATATAAATACATACCAGAAAAAACCGTATGGATACCATTTAACCTTTGTCAAAATCAGCACTTCCCCATTTTTCCTTCAATATTCGAATTAATTCTCAGATGAAAAGATCTTGTGTTGCAACGCACAAGTTTCTTCGAGTTTTACACCTCTCCCGTTTTCCAAGTTTATTTCGTTGCTTCAAAGTCATGGTTTACAGTTTCTTCACGTATTACACATTTCACTTTGATGTTTCATATACATGTTTACAGCTTGTATAAAAGCAAGTTCACAAATCAAAATACGTACCTCATCTAAACGAGAATGTGGTAGCTCGGTGTTGATGAATCGTTATTTCATTGAAACATGATATTGCTTTAATGTTTCTTTCATTAAGATTATATTCATTAAATATTTTCCGCATTAACATGTTTATTTTCTTTGAACTTGTTGATGTACTTGCACAAATAATAAAAGCAACATCATATCTAGATATACTAGTAGTACTTAGAATGTCAAAAGCACATACTTTCTTGAGTTGTACATAACTTTGCCAGTTTTCTAAAATTTAGAAAGTTCAAATAAAATGAAACGTGTGTCATATTTAAATAAATTT
Source organism: Gryllus bimaculatus (assembly GCA_017312745.1). Taxonomy (NCBI): domain Eukaryota; kingdom Metazoa; phylum Arthropoda; class Insecta; order Orthoptera; family Gryllidae; genus Gryllus; species Gryllus bimaculatus. The sequence goes on along the minus strand of BOPP01000125.1, from coordinate 2,125,994 downwards.
GAAGAAATATTTAAAAAAAATGTATTTACTTCAAGAAAATATTTTTGGAAACAACTCACATTTTCAAAACGTTTCTAGTTTGAACCTAACGAAATTGAACCTTGCTTAAATATTATCCTTATCCTTTTCTAAAACTGAATTCACTGAGGAGAAACTCTCATCAATATTTTAGTTTTGCAATATTATTTTTTTAATTTCAAAAATTCAAAGAGTTAACAGAGAGTAGAATATTTTTATAACATAATTTAGTTCTATACGCAAAAAATGTGTAGGAAAATTTGGAGCAATTTTTAGAAAATATTGTTTTTGAAATAGTCGATATTTATCGTAAAATTACCCATCAACTATTCATTTTTTCAACATATTGCACGTTACCTTATTTGAAGATATTGTTTTTGTCTTTAAAAACCAGATATCAATAAGAAAAATCTCTAACTTTATTACTGAAGTTGTAGGAGGACAGTGAAATTTTTTTTAACTTTCCAATTTTTAATCAGAGATTCCTATAAAAATGAAAACTGCGTCATTTTTTGTCGAAAAATAGCTACGCTCTTCTGAATCCATTCGATACCTTCTCTTTACTACGTAAGTCGTACTATACGAGAAAGAAAAAGTGTGAGTGAACAATGCTTACGCAACGTGATAGAAGATGATGTTCAAAAATTCATATCACAAACTCGAAGGGTTTGAAAGACAACTACCTCTTCCTTGCGTCAACCTCATGAAATCTAGTGTTTACGAGATCTCTGCACAGACGAGAGAAGATCCCGTACACGTGTCCTGGCCGTCGGGCTTCCCCACACGACAATAACATTTGAGCTCGGTTTTACCTGAAACGGCTTTGATGATGGTCGTCACATCGAACGACTGTTGGGGAAAATGAATGTTTTATGTCGTCACAGAACACAGTATAAATAAAACATCCAAACCGGAAGGAACGTGTTATTGCTGTAGAAACAGTGTTTGCGTAAGTTATCACAAACACTGGCATAGAAATGGGGTACTGAGAAATGAATTCGTAACACAATGGAAATGAAATTCACAGAAACCTCATATTCCTACAACGTTTTCGCTTATTTGTGTTTCCTTGGTAAACAGATGCTCTTTGAGATAAGTAATTTTAAAAAAGGTTCACTCTTGCACAAATATAAAAGTTCGTGTGAATAAGCTCCTATAATATACGAGGGTAATTCCGAAACTAATGCCTTCCATTTTTTTACGTGGGCATATGCCTTCAAAAACGAATGTGAGTGTGGAATTTGGTCCTTTGCATTAATGTTCGTTTAATTTCGTTTCCATTTGTCTGATAGAAGTGCAGTTACACAACGCTAAAATGGCGTTTAGCTGAAACCGACACCAAGCACAGATGTGTGACAGAATTTTTCACTTTGAAGAAATGGAACATATGGACATCCACTGTCTGATGCTGAACTTTTACGGAAGCACACAGTGTGGCGATGATGGTAAGCGCGTTTGAACGGTAGTGACAGTGACGTGAAAGACACACCACGTTGCGGTCGTCCACGCACAGCTGCCACACCACGCATAGAAAAAGCTCATCGATCAGTTCATCCCTGCGAATAGGCACATGGAGGTGGGCTGTGTACGGTGCTAGGTAACTGCGTACTGCGCTGAACATTGTCTGCAATTTATTAGAGGTAACGCTGAGTAAAATGAGTTACCGAAAATTGTGCGCAAGGTGGGTCCCGCGATCACTCACACAGGAACACAAACAGCAGCGAATGAAAGGTTGCGAGGAGATTTTGACCCAATGTGAAGCTGCAGGTGGCGGTTTTCTGGATCAAATAATCACTGATGAGATATATCGTCATTGCGAGCCAGAAATAAAACGATAATTCATGGAATGACGCCATAAGAGGTTCCCGTACGCGTCAACTAGGCTGGTACAGATTTTTACCTGCCTAGCATGGTGACTCTTGTTCGTTGGTGGATAAAATGCGTAGAAAATGACTATATTGAAAATTAGTGTTGTGTTCATAAAAACTACGTTCTAACACTCTGTAGTGGATTCATTTTTATTTACTATAGTTGTCATACAAATAAAAGAGAGGCATTACTTTCGGAACGATCCTCGTGTATGCAGACTAAGAATCTAATAAACGTATCTTTTATGCGGAATGGTCGCAAAAATCCAAAGATTTGACGTTGAATTCAAGAAGAACTTGCTTAAAAATGAACTTAGAAGTACTTCGTCTTATCTGATTGACTAATTTATTAATGGATAGCTTAGTTTCGGAGCGCGTCAACTGCTATGGTCATTAGTTCTGTAAGAATAGTGGATGTTAATATCGCGGAGAGGCGGGGATCTTCTCCAGCTGGGTGGAGAGATCCAAGGCCGACCTACATGTCGCCAGTAGGGTTTTCGTCAACCAGGCATCTCTCACCAGCAAGGCGCTGCTACTTTCGTTACAAGCTCTAAGCTCCTGACTGATCTCCTGACATATGTGGTAGTGTAGTGCATGTAAGTGTAAGAGTGTTTAAGAGGTGAGAATAGGCCAAGGAAGAGGAAGGAAAGATCGCGCGTGGTCCGTGGTCCGGTTGTTAGGATATTTCTCCGGCATTCGCCTGCTATGGAATGGAGAAACCACGGAAACTGCAGATCAGAGCAGCCGGCCATTAGAATTGTCCTCCAGACAGAGGCTGGATTGCACCTAGCCATGTGGCTAGAATCAAAAATCCTGCCAGCGTCGGGATCAGAACCATAGGACCTTCCAGTCAGATGCCATGCAGTGACATCAACTGATCGTGCGATATGGGCAAAAAGCATTCGAACAACTCTTTGGATGGTCGTCGAGTTTGTGTAACTAGAGTCACGACATTTAGTGTCCACTCTGAAGCAGGGGTTAGTGCATCTGCATTGGCAAACGACTACGTGGACAGGGAAAACAGTCTACGTCTGCAGTCTACTTTACAGCTTTGCAAGTACTAGAAGGGTTTTGGGCTCCAGGGTGGACTTCGTGTTTTTCGCTGTGGCTGCGGTTCCGGCAGAAGTGGCGGGGGTCGAGACCCAGAAGGAGCCTAGGCAGATGGAACGATGGCGGTTTGCTAAGACTGGCGGCGCTCTCTTAAGCCGCGTGAGGAGCGGAGAGGAACGTAGCGCTGGGAAGGAGAGGTGGCGTAGTACCGAGAAACGATGCATTATGAACTCACAATTTGAAAGATTTGTAACGATTCGATGGATTCAAATTACAATTGACATTTCGAAGGGAGCAATTCATCTTGTCCCTTTTAAATTCATCACTGTGTCTTCACTACGTCTGTAAGCAACGACTCCCGTCCTAACGTGCCTTCTGAATTTCCCTGCCGTGAGCCCTCAGTTTCATTTTTCTTGCGCGAGGGTGGGCTGTGTTCCAGGAGAGGAGCAAGTGTGTACGTATCATTAAGTATGAAATACGAAAGGTTCGTTCGGGTCCGATTAATTCTTTAGACATGCACTTCAAACTGCGCCCGCGCGAGCTTTTTTCAGCCTGGGAATCTCAGCGCTCCTGCGAGGATAGGCAAATTCCCCCTTACTCTCTCATTGCAGAAAGAGATGTACCTGCCAAGTTCGAGCTGGGGAAGTTAAGTGAAGAGAGCTCACAAAATCCCACAAATACCAAGAATGGTTGCTTTACACGAGTGTATTTTCTTGATGTTTTACATCAAACGTTCCAGATTTTAATGGTTACATACTTACATACTTATTAATTTATTTTAAGTTAATTTTATTTTTAATTCTTTCTAGTATAAACATTTTTGTCAAGGGGCAGAAATATATTTGAAGGGCGAAATATTTGCATGATTTCGTTTCGTGTAATGTTTTAGTAAATTATTCTGTTATTTATCGTATAAATCAATAATGTGAAATAAAATAATATGAATCCCTTACAGGCGTATAGGTCCTTTAGGAAACAATAATCTTTGGAAGTTGGTGGATCAGTGATGGATGTCGTGGGTTCAACTTTGGCAAAAAGCCAGTCTTTTTTAATTTGTTAACATTAAATATGAAGTTTTGGAGAACGCAGAAAACGTGGCCTGTAAAAATTAATCGTAAGCCACCTGCTCTAATTCATGTCTTTCATACTTCCTCTGAAAAATGTTGAAGCAGCATCCTTTAATACCAGCCATGGACCGCAAGCAGCCATGGACCCTCCTTCCCTAATCCATCCCCATTCCCCTATCTCTAGGCATGTACTTCGCGCGACAGCCCGTGAACGGGCTCAAGCCTACCGGAAACGTCCCTACCTCGCCATGGGTTACGAGTGGTTAGGACGTAGACATCCCCCCGCCATATCCCGGTCTTCTCAACCAGCGATAAGAATTTTCTCATCCTCACACACATACTCGGGCATTGCACGGGAAACGCACTCTATAATTTTGCCTGGCCGGGAATCGAACCCGGGGCCGCGTAGTGGAAAGCGAACACGCGGACCAAGAGTGCTTGAGTGCAGATCGAGAGTGCTTACCAATAGTGCTGACCACGAGACCCCATTTCCATATTTAGGGTTGAAAAATTACCCATCCTCGTGCGGCACTGCTCAATGTTTCAGAAAATCTTCGACAAGCGACGGAAAGCGACTAGAAAGCGGCGACTGTTTTACGCGGCACATAGTGCGTCTCGCAGTGAGGAAATAGAGCAATAAATAAATAAAAAAGTCAACATAACGTTACTTGTTTACATGACAAAAAATCGATGAAAATAATACGTGGATATATTTATATTGAGACGGACTGGAGTATGAAAGCATCCTAATGTTTTATCCCTGTTAATCACCGCTATCTGGATGAGCCCTCGTTACAATGTGCCATATTTAAATGACACAAAAATCAAAGAAAAGAATACATGGATACATTTATATTGAGACGTACTGGAGTATTAAAGAATCCTAATATTATATCCTTCTTAACCACCGTCATCTGGATTAGCCCAGCGTCCAGCCACGGCACGACGGCTGGCGCGCTGTCGCGAACTCGCGCATTCTTCGCCTAGCGCTGAGCTCCACTCACCGCCGCTCAGGCGCAATCCCTGCTCCGGGCCCTGAGCGGCGGCGGCGGCGGAGCTTTATAGTCACCCGGGGAGAAGCAAAGCCCTTGCCGAGGGCCCTGGAACGTACCCACTCGGATAATCGGTTGATATGTCTCGGAACTTTCTTGGAAGCAAATAACAATTTCTTACGAAGGTGAGCGGCGCGTCGAGATAAGAGGTCGGGAAGGAGGTGCCCAACTTCGTCATGTACTACGTCGTAAGATAAAACTGGGGATAAAATCTCTGATGATCTGTCGGGATTTTTGCTCGGGATGGCACATTCGGATCCTCAGTCTCTTCTAATTTAGGGGGAAACTATAAAAGATATAATATTCTCTGGACGTTTTAGTCATTCGAATTCATTAGATATTATGATTATCTGTATGTTAAAAACTAAAGGTTATCGTTTAGAAAATAATTTGAACTTTCTACTCAACCAAATTTAATGATTTTCGGTTTAAAGTAAATTTAATTAGCCCTAGATGTGTTATCGCATACTCTTATTTACGGTTTTTACAGTAACAATACAAAATATTAATAATTGAATAAAATTAATAGAATAAACGCGAATTTGCCTTTTTTGTTCATCGCGTCATTTGCAAGACAAGATTCAGTGCAATTACATTTAACATTATCCTTGAATAACGAGGTCACATTGTCAAAGGGAAGATAATGTTTATCTGTGTTAAAAATTCTTCAATGATGGACTGTATCTAAATGTATACTTTAGTTAAATACAAATTGTTTATATACCTAATCGCTATGTTCTGCAATCGTATGACAAATGTGCCCCTTTACAAAACGTTTCAGAGATTTTAAAAATAAGTGATGCAAGACGTTTTTAAGTTAAAGTGGATAATAGGATATCCTAAAATAGTCCACTACAACATACATGTATATATCTGAGTAAATACACATTTCAATTACATTTTCAGGTACCGATTGAGCTCTGTGTTGACAAATAATAATGATTGTATTGTTTCACAATGCCCAAATCTCCCTTGTTTCATTAGTTTTAGAGAATAAGAACATACGAAACGTTTTTGGTGGGTTTCGACTTTCCTTTCTGTTCACACCGTAGTACATTTGGTGGTACATCTTCTATAGTTACTCCTCTTGTGTGATGTTGTCGCTGGGGTTCACCAGGTATTTTTTCTCTTTTTTCCTTATAGACTGATTCACTGAATTTCACACTTTTATGGAAATCCTTTTGCTTATTTAAAAATAAATATTTTCACTTAAGTTCGTTTATATATTTAAACCGAAATGATATAATTTCGATTTATCACGGGGGTAACTATTTGAGAATTTTTTGGTTACGTCTCAATTAGGCGATATCAATTTTCAACTCGCATATTATTGCTGTAATCGGAACACTTCGTATTATAATTATAATTATTATTATTATTAATAATAATAATAATAATAATAATAATAATAATAATAATAATAATAAATCATAATAATGTATTTATTATTTTTATAATAAAGTGTATATTAGCATTTTTCTGATTAAGAATTCGAGGGTAGAGAGAGACAAGAGACGCATCTAACTTACGAATTGAAAGATATTTTTAATACCACCCAAGCCATAGTGTGGACATTTTGTATTTTGATGTTTTTTATTGATAAATCGCTGCAACCTCACTTGAACAACGAAATCTGAATGTGCCTTGGCATAATAAATATCTTATTATAGGAAGATTTCTGTGAATTTCTAATTGTGTTACGTGAAACTGCTAATGTAGATATTACAGAAGTCACTGACTTGTCAACCACTGTCGTTCGTATAGATATCACTATTCCGCTAAATCCTGCGTCGCCATACAGTAATTAATTAAGGTTCTCTCAAGCATAAATTTGGAACTAAACGGAAAAGTAAATGGAAAAGACCAAATATAATAGCGACCAGAATAATCGACAGATATCATTCAGCAGTTGGGTTACAAGCTCAGGTAAAAGTCTCTATTAATAAATGAGCTCTCATATAATTTATATCGTGATTATAAATAAAATAATAAAATATAATCAAAGAAAATTTTACATTCCATAATTAGAATTCGACAATGCTAGTCAGAAAAAAGAGCGTTTATTAATGGCTTTGAATCAGCTTTATAATGCTACATAACACAACAGTGGACGAGAATTTAATAAATGACAGGTTACTCACACGGATGTGATATAAAAGAAACAATGCCTCAGAATTAACGACGCGAAAGCAGCAACATGAACGTCAGCAACCAAGATTGTTTGATGCACGCCTTGTTCGCAGCATTCCCAGGCGCAATCAGATAGTGTGTCTCCGTGGCTACGCAACAGCGGAGCGTCTCTTCGTGCCCAGCGTAAACAGAAAAGCGCGAAGATGACTCCCGCAGTTCGTCGCGCGCAAAGGGAGCGGGGGCGATGTCGGCATTAAAGCAACGCGCGTGCCCGCCC
>BOPP01000125.1:2100151-2116814 GCA_017312745.1 Gryllus bimaculatus | reverse complement strand
CTGTCTGTCTGTCTGTCTGTCTGTCTGTCTGTCTCTCTCTCTCTCTCTCTCTCACACACACACACACTTCAATAAAGTCAACCCACCCTCCGCTACCGAACACCCGGCCACATTGCCCGCCCCACCAACCACCTCCCACGCCAGCGACCCATCACCTGCCACCCTTCACCTGCGAGGCCTTCTTACTCCGTTCACCGCCCTTTGCTCTTTGCCAACAGTCAGCCGCTCGCCGTCCTTCCCTCATTTCCGAACTTGTCAACATCGTAGGCATTGAGGCCGCCCACACTTCCGTCACCCTAGCTGCTTCCGAGAAGCTCCCCGTTGTGCGATGCCCCTGCCTTCGCCTCCCCGGCGCCTACTCAAGGCCCAAGGCTCCTTGATCGCCTCACCTCAATCCAGAAGCCCTCGAGCCCAAGGCGAAGCTGAAAAACTTCCACTTCATTTTGTTTCGTTCACATCATGGAAAGACAGAAGATTTTTACGAGAAGACAGCGCTACCTCTGTATTTTACTTTCGTTCTTCCTATATTCGCTGTCCGGAAACTCAAACTCTTAATATTTGTTTGTTGTTTTGATTTTGCTTGTTCAACCATCTCAAATTTTTGGCTGGAGCATCGCCTTACAGCGATCACTTTTGAATTACTCATAAGTGTACTTTCAATTGATTTCTGATTTCATTCTTGATGTTATCGCATTTTATTACCTATTTAATGTTTTAACAACAAGTTATCTTCCACATGGCTTGATATATTTAAAGAGGTAACAGTCCTTCCGTATAAACTAAACTTTTATTTTAGATATGAGCACATTTTTATTTTAGATATTACAGGCGATATACTACTTAGACGTTAAGATATTTAGATTTTTACAGAGATTGAATTATACCCTTGTCTAGTACCTTGTTGGTATTAATATAGAATATTCTATCGAATCAAGCATTGATTATCCTATTCATTGAATTCATTCTGTAATAAGTGGTAGTAAGTATTGGCCAAGTATGTACAGTTTAAATATTTTAATGGCACACGTAAAATAAAAAAAAGTAAGCTTCGTAATTAATAAGCTTTACTTTCGTCCATCCCGTTAGCCGAGTGTACCAGTGGCAATTTGACCTTCTGCAAGTCTTCTCCTGTTTTCTTAACACCACTCCTATATCTTTACCTACTTTACCTCCCTCCCAGGCGATGGCTGAATAGTTACGTCTCCAATGTGATTTTTTTTTTATTCATAACGTTTGAACCAATCAACAGACTTCAATATATTGAAAATCAATATATTATAGAATCTGTTTACTACCTAAATTAAAACGACATGCCATTTAAAGTAACGGACAATAATATAAACAATATTTGTACGTCTGTCGCCAATTAATTTACACAAAGTTCTTTTTCAGTTTCTTTTATATATTTCGTATGCAACAAATTGTTTTTTGACATTTGTTATTTAAATTAAATTTTATTTACATAATCATTTATGAAAATCATTTATGACATGTTCATTTATGACACGTAAATAAACATCTATTCATTTTTATTATTCGATTGAATTCATCTCTCTATATCGAGATCTTCCTTTCCCCACGCCTTTCTTCATATCCACACCATCCTTCCTGTGTTTGTAACGCTCTTCTAGCGGTCTCCTTGCTCCACGTCTGCCTCCGCGACACCTTGTGGCAGCGTCGCGGCAGACGCCACCGCGCGAAAATCCAGCTGCACTCGTCGTTTTATTCCTCGGCGGCGGTAGCGACAGTGGCGGCGGTGGCGGCGGTGGCGGCGGGAAGCTCAGCCTTGCAGCGGCCCTAAAGGACTCCCCGGGCACTTGAATTAATGGCGCTGTGTATTTCACGCCGCCATTACAAAGGCTCGCGCGCGAGATTCTTTCTATCATGGCGACACTCCTCTATCAGTCACTCGTGGCCGCCTCTTAAGCAGAGCCGCGAGCTGCCTTTGGGGTGGAGCAGACACGCTGGCTAAACAAAGCGTCAACCGGCTTCTTATTAACGTTCCGCCGTCCGCTAAAAATACACTTTTGGTAACGCCCTAGTACAATCCCCACATTCCCTGCTATCGCGTGCCCGGTGAGGCTGTAAAACGGCGCTTAGAATATAAATATAATAAAACATTTTACGACTGTGGGACGAGTTGCACCATTTCATAGAATTTGCTGGCACTGTGTTGTTTGTGTGCTATACAGGACCTGAAAGTCGTAAGGTGTGTTTTACGCATTTGTTTTATGTAGCAGTTTGTAGCGACCAATATTGGGTTTTCCTGTGTCTAAACTTTTTCTGGTGAAAGCACCGGGTGGCATGTTACGTGAGTGCAGATGAATCAGACTGTGATACAATTCGAAATACTGCACATAAATGAAGCCGATGTTTACATGAGTTAGCACTCAACCACACTTTATGAATGTGGACAATCATTTGAAAAGAACATCCATAAAAAATAAAAATGCTTCGCTTATCTAAGACTTTCTAATCTAACGTTCATTAATAATGAAGGTTAATGAAATTCAAAAATATTGATTGCATGATTATGTAAAACAAACAAATTACATAAAACTTAACAATTCAAATTATAAAATATCAATTTTCCATTACTTGTATTAATGTTAATGTAAATGTACTATTTTTAAAACTTTCATGAAAACGAGAAATATTTCATTGTCCAAACTTTGCAGAAAAAAAGAAAAGTTCGCCAATGCTTAGATTACAATAAGAGACATTGTTAACACATGACAAAGAGTTCAAAATTTTAGGCATCCTTATTCAGACAATTGTTCTAGTAATTGTGTTTACACCCTACCTAATAACGAGAAATTGTCTCTCAAAGATCAGCTTTAGTACTATTAGTTCAATTTTTATCCCATCAATTCCGTATCTTTTAGGATTGAAGAGACCCATGAAAATACTTGTCTAAATGCCTTCTAGATTTAGATGTTTCTAGCACGAAATGTTCATCAATAATGACCATTGACAGAAATGGAGCGTATTCAGCTCATATTTATCAGCAATACATTTTCCCTGAAATATCATTCAAAAGAGAATGTTAATAAAATATGCTTACATGCTTATTAACTAATACAAATATCCAATTAAAAATTCTCGGGTCCGGTATAGGGCGTAGCCTTATGCGTTTACTTAGTGTACTTTTCTATTAATCCACCATTGAGTGGTGCTTATCACGCCTTATTTGACATAATTCACGTAGGATATTTCCTGGTGCTGGTGAAAACTAACTTTAAAATTGTAATGACGTGACATACACTGGATTACTTCGAAAGTATCTGCATTTTTCTGTAACCCTTTTCTATACAAAAGAGGTAACTTGCCTATGGAGACTATGAAAACAATCAATATATTTTAACTAGTATATATGGGACAATACTAAAGCAAGATGGCTTTTTTGTACAACTTTTAAGAAACCATCGACCCAAAATTCTTTAAGCGTTTCTGTACTGATTAGGAAATTACCTCACAGTCTTGCATTAAAGACTTCAGACACAAACAAATTCATAAATTATGCCATTGGTAGAAAGATGACACACAGGCAACTCCCGACACACGCTCCCATTATGCACGACATGAAAACTATGCGTTCGAGGCTCTTAAAAGGTTTCCGTGCCTCGATCGTGGCATGAGTTATGAAATCGTAAGCTTCCGCGGAGACAGAGTCTGTCCGTGTGACGTCGTGTCCAGAACAGTGATGCCAATGTCACGATCATCCTAATGTGGTCTTCTCCGGCATCCCTGCCCTGAAGAAGGCCACGACAGGTTGGTCGAAAACGTCAGTATCACTGCTCTCGGTGTGGCTTCACCCGGACAGACCAGAGCTGAAGTATGCATTGTGCTTCCTTTGATGTGATGTATTCAAAGAGACCATTTTTCGCGATCATTTACATACTTGGAAGAAATCCCCGCTTCACAGGAGTTGTCACAATTATTAGAAGTTGCGTTTCAGAATCCAAGTAATAATCACTTAACATTATGATGATTCATAAAGCGCAAAATAATCGTGTGAGAACCCCAAGTCCTGGGCTGTCCAACATGCGACCCGCGGGCCGCATGCGGCCCTAGATGCCATTTATTGTGGCCCTCGGAGAGTTATTTGTCAACTTTCATCCATGACAGGCGACAAACGTATTAATGTATGCGCCCTGCCGGGGCCAACACACACTTTAATGTAAACGTATATTAAGTTAACATTTAAGGTTATTTTTTCTAGAAAATTCAGAAATTCAAAATCATTTCAATGAGTTTCAAAGCGCTACGCATTGTGGCGTCGTTAACACGAGGGCCAGAACCGTTAGGTCGGTGAAAGTACGCTGCGGGGGAGGAAGGGGTTGAGCCTGAACTTCCGGGAGTTTGCGCTCTGGCGGTTGACTCAGGTAGAGCCGCAGAGCCAAAAATAACCATAGGCTGTAAACTCCGAGGAAGCTAGCCAGCGAGCCTCGCTTACGGTTAAGCAGGCGAGCCAACCTGAGAATCCTGTGTGTGGGCGTAAACCAAGCTGCTGGCCAGCGAGCCTATCTATGGAACAGTGGTGGGGGTGTCAGCCTCAACTATTTAACGCGGCGCCATCTGCGCCCGCACTCTCATTCAGTTTGCATCGGGAAGCTTGTACGTGTATGTACAAGGGGTGTAGGAGTGTGAGCGAGATGTCCGGAGAGTAAGGGTCAGACGATCTCGCGTGCTGTAGGCACACGGTCGCCACGACCGGGTTAAATTTTTGCGTCAGGCCATGTGACGGTAATTGTCACGGGACGGAGGTCCGACAGCTCGCATCACGCGTGGATTGTATTTTTCTGCGGTAAAGCAGGGTATTGAAAGGAAAAGGTTGCCGGAGTGTTTTAATATTAGCAATTTATTGTAACTTGTACATAATATTTTAATATATTATTTTTATTTTGTTATTTGAATTCATTTCTTATTTCACTACGTCACAGCATGCTACTACCTAGTATCTTGGTTCCGTATATTCCCTCCCGTTCTGCTAAGTTCAGAAACACGGGGAAGTCACCTGTGGATCGCCCGAAAAATGAAAATAAGTCCCGCAATCATATTATAGTTGTTGCTCTTAAGACCATGCCAGTTGGACACCCCTGCCCTATTATCCGTTCGCCTTAAAAAACCTGATATAAACAGACTGAAGAAATCTTAACGCCGCACTACGCTTACAATTGGACACCACCTAGCGCACCACCTCTCGACGATGCGAGTAGCATACCTCGCCAGTTCAAATGGAATAAGAGCTGTCAGGCAAATGTCATGTTCATGCAACTACTTTCGATGAGTCTGCTTCAGGAAGTGGTTGTCAATAACGGGATGTTAATTTTTTATAGAAACTGGTTGGCCTAAAATTTGAAAGTTCTTGATCACAATTCACAAGCTGCAACAATTTCACAAGCGTTGGTGTTTCGTTTGTGCACTTTGCCCTTTGGATGCGAGGAATGTTCTTTCGATCGAACAACACTTGACCACAAAGTCATCATATGCTTCAATCATAGGTTTATTCCCCTTTCTTTTCTTTTTTGGCGTTTGTAGTTGTCCCTTGTCAGTGAGCTCTTTCCGAAGTTGATATACCCTGGATTCGGATATTCCAGTGACCACTGCAATTTGCATCACCGGTACCGACTGGATTCATATGCAATAACCAATTGCAAACGTTCAAAACGATGCGCTTTTCGCTACTCCGAATAAATTTTCCACACTTGTGTTTAATTATTGAGGGCCAGCCACACTATGAGACATTCTAAAACTAACTGAATAACAGTGCCTCACAGGCCGAACGGCGGCGCGACACCGCGGTCCCACGAGCCACGTCCAATTTGCTTGACCGCTATATAAACTACCTGCACTATCTTTCGTGACCCAACTATATAAACTGCGACGATTTGTATTTCACAAGCCACAGCATTATTTTTTTCTCAGGTCGGTAATGGAACCCACGGCCGCCTTACAGGAACTTAGCACACTGTTCACGATCCACCCAAGGTGGGGGGGGTGCAGAACCCCAAGTCAACACTAAAAATAAAACCGTTCACGCTAGACCCTTTAAACGACCGGTGGCAATTCCCCGTATTAAGACATTCGACGCCCACATGGCGCCGGCGCCGCCGCCGCCGGGGCGAAACGCAAAACGAGGGCAGCGCTCGCTCGGCCAGCGCGATTACTAATTCATTCGCGAACTGCCGCTCTCATTCGCGCGTTACGAGCGGAGAGGGCGCGCCCTCGACGGCCTGGCCTGGCCTCGCCTCGCCTCGCCTCCAGCGCCGGCAGAGGCCCGCACACATCACCCGCAGGCCCCTCCATCTCCGCGCCGGCCCCTCACCGCATCTCTTCCTGCTCCTTCCTCTACAGCCGCGCCGGGAGAGGCGGTTCAGGGCACCAACCGATGTCACTGCAGTGCTTCTGATCGGGAGGTCCTAGGTTAGAGTCCCGACGGTGACCGGATTTTCTAAACCAACTAGATAGCTAGGTCAAATTCAACCGCTGCCTGCAAGGGAATTCTAGCCGCCGGCTGCTCTGAAGTACCCTAGCAAACTGGCCACATATTGTTGTCTAGGCTATCCGGGACGAGCCGCGTCAATGTCATGTTGGCTAACCGTTTCGGCCAGCGTATTGTGGCCTTCTTCAGAGCGTACTGATGGCCACAGACTGTGCGCGATCTTTCCTTGTCCAATCATCAACCCTTACTTGCACACACTGTCGATAGCATGCACTACATTATCAAACTTGTCGGGAGACTAACAGGGAGTTTAGAGCTTGACCAGTCAGTGTCACGTTGCCACGCTGGTGGGAGATTATGTATCCTGGATGGGTATTATTCCCGCAAGCCGACGGGTAGGACGGCGTAGGATTTCGCGAGCCAACGATAGAAGATCACTGCCGCCACCTGCGATAAAACAGGCACTACACTTACAGTACTAATAATCTTAGCAGTTGACGCGCCCGGAATAACTATTAAATCAATCAACCTCCACCTCCGCGCCGGCCCCGTATTATCTTTGTTCGCCGCGACTACTATGGCCCTGCTTTCTGGGTTGCACAGCTCTAATAACGCGTCTTCGAAACGTGTTTTATCCTGGCGTCGCCATCATGGCCAACTTCTGTTATTAGAGCATTGATTAATGTATCTGCGCACGTCACCTGCTGTGGTCTTTAGTGTCTGTGTAGTAAGGGATAAGTCCGTGAGTACACTTCGGGAGGTTGATGATCCCCGCTAGTAATAACATCCGGAGCAGAATTTTACGTTGGCTTACGAGAGTTTTTACCTTCCAGGTATCTCCCCCCAGCAGGGCACTGACCCAATCTCGACAATCTCGTAGCTCCCTAATAAACGTTGACATGTTCAGTAATGTAATGCATCTAAGTGTGTGTGTGTGTGTGTGTGTATTAGAGGTGACGATAGGACAAAGAAGAGTGCAGAAATATCGCGCGCTGGCCGTCGTTTGTTTAGGTACTACTTCGGCATTTTCCTGGATTGTTCGGAGAGACCACGGAAATATTCCGATCAGAGCAGTCATCTACAAGAATTCTCCTCGAGGCAGCGGCTGTCCTCGACCTAGTTAACATCTAGCTAGCGTCGTCGTGACTCAAAGCAAGGATTTCCACGTCAGAGTCGCTGTAGAAACTGAGATAATGCTGCTTTTGAGCAAACCCATCCTACACCTTCTGTTGTTAATTAGCGACTTGTCCTTCAGTCTTCTCATTTATGGCAAATGCCTTCATTGTTGGTCTTAGAATTTCCAACTGATTATCAGAATTACAGTTCCCTTCACAGCCATCTTCTTTAAAAGCACGTCATGTAAATCTACAATAAAAATTGATATAGTATGTGCGTATGCATGTAAAAGAGTTTGTTTCTGAATTACCCCATGTGTGATTCCCCTCAAATTTTGAACGAACCATTTTGAGCAACAGGAAAGTAAAATAGGCAGTCGGGACCCCAAAATGTAATCCTAAATTTGGCTACAGTACAAACTTTGAGTTATCCGGGCGATGCCGGTCGCAGCGAGTAGGATGAGTTCGGCAGCCAGGACGTGCGGCACGAGTGGGGCTGCTAATATAATATTGTGATACTCAAATGCTTAGGCAACGTCTGGTAATGAGTTCTCTAGAAAGCCACTGGTTCTGGCAAGCCAACTGGCAGCCGTTACAGCCTACAGCTTTGGCGTCGTCGTCCTCCGCTTCCCATCCCCACGCACGCTCATCGTTTGATCCATCTGGACGATCTTGCTGCCCTTCAACGTTTTCCCGATCGCTCACTAAACGATCTCTTCCAACCACTCACTCCCCGCCTGCCCGTCTGCCCGTCCGCCAAACTGATCGCCCAACCGACCGACCGACCGACCGACCGACCGCCCAACCGACCGACCGACCGCCCAACCGAGCCGACCGACCGCCCAAACCGACCGATCGTTCACTCGAGACCGATCATTTCACCTGACCGACCCCAACGGCTACCAAAACGACCGCCCGGCCACCCCGCCGAACCACTCCTCCGCCCAACCCCCCGGCTCGTCCACTCGCCCCCCCCGCGCACCTGCTCACCTACTGCCCCGTTTGCCGACCACTTCCCCTCCCTTCGCGCCTCTTCCCGCCAGTGCGCCTGCCGCCGCGCCTCCGCATCGCTCACCCGTGGCCCCTCGGCGCTTGGTATTCCGGGCGGCATCTCCCCTTCTCCGGGGGACGTCGCCCATCCGGCACAGCCGGTGTCCGGCGCCGCGTTATGGAACGGCGACGCGAGGCGAGGCGAGGGAAGGTGGTGACGCCGCGGGCCGCGCTGACGTAGGTAGAGGCAGCCAGGGCCCGGAGGCCGCCGAGGTGGCAGCTGGAGGGACGGCGGCGCGGGGCGAGTTAAGGGGCGGCGAAGATGCACGAGACGAGAGCGTTGTGTGGAAGCGGTAGAGGGTCGGGCTGGCAGGGCGGTCGATCGCGGTCGCGTGGGGCGGCGAACGGTCGGCCAATTGCGCGGGAAGGTGGGGGATTGTGTGAAGTGAATGAGGTGGTGGATGAGTGGCTCCGTGGAAGCAAACTGGCTCAGAGCGATCATTGCCGCATTCTCTGCAGCGGCTCTGACCGGAACGACTTAGGATTTGAATCTCAACGGTGGTGAAATTTCGACACTAGCGACTTAGATAGGACGAACCCATCCGCTGCTTGGATGAGAATTCTAACTGCCGGCTGCTATGATCGGAAGTTCTGATCAATACCTGGAGACAGATGGAGTTGCTCTCCAAACAGGCAGGCACCGCGCGATTTTCCCTTGTTTCTTGTCTCATCAATCTTCTTTCTTACGTATACACATACCACACTATTAAACATATATGAAAACCAGGCGTGAGGTTCGAACTAGTCCCGACTGGGGTAGTTTCTCGCTGATGGAAGATAAATAGATGGGTAAAATACGGCAAGACGACGTGTACGTCAGTGCCGGAGCGCACCATGCAACGAAGGAGTAACATCGCCATCTCTATGCAAAAAAATATTCACTACAAGTCTAATAACCTTAGCAGTTGGCAAGCTCTAAATCACAATTCAATCATAAGTGGCGATTACGTAGAGGTAGGTGAACGAGCGTTCAAGGGAACGTTCGTGGAAACAGGACAAGGCAAGCAAGCGTTTCGGTGGGAGAAAGGACGTGCAAGTAGTTGAGCAAGCAAGTTGGCGGGTTAGATACGGGCTGAAGTGGAGTGGATGTGTGTGTTGTGTGAAAAAGTGTCACAGTGGGATGGTTGTGTGTGGTTGTGTATGTGTATGTGCGCCTTGAGCAATTGGGGAATGCGAAGGTAGGTAAATATGAAAGGTTAGAGGCAGCAAGGGGATGGCAAATAGGAAGAAAGAGAAACGGCGTGCAAGAGGACGGACAAAAGAGAAAGGCGAGGACGAGCAGGCGGGCGTCGGGGCCTGTCGCTGTTCGCATGTGTACGGAGGACCTGGAAAGGTGAAATGGTGGAGGACGTGGAAAAGGCGTTGAGGCTGAAATGAAGGAGTATACGGCGGGGATCATCTATAATAGAATATAATTGAGAAACGTTTAATACGGATAATTGCGAAATTGTGAAAAAAGTATTGTCAAATAGTGGTCGATAAGGAAAGTTTTCACAAAGTAACGAAAATTGCAAAGCAAGTGGCTTGTATGGACGAAGTTAATAATGTTACTTTGAACTGATGTACAAAAATACCCGCACGAGAAAATGCAAAATCGTTTAACAATAAGCGTAAAATGCCTGAAAGTAAATATAATGCAAATTCAATGTAAAGTGCAAAAATATACGACTCCAATTTCAGGGACAGCACAGCGTCCTTCCCGGAGAGCGTTAGGGAGAGGCGAAGAAATGGCGCTGAAGAGCAAAGGGAGCGAAAGAAATAAACGGGACGGCGCAAGCGCCCTCAAGGAGGCGCAGGCTAACGACGGGGCTGGCTGGGCGCGCGAGCCGTTCACGGGCGGCCGCGCGGGCGGCGAGAGCCGGCGACGAGAGCAGCCCCGGGCCGCGCACGGGACAGCGCGTCGCGTCGCCTCGCGTCGCCCGGGGGCAGCCAGCGAGAGGACGCCGACAGAGGCGCCTTTTCGCGGCGCGGGCCGTGGCGGCGCCACCGTCGCCTCTCACCTGACCCGGCCGGCGGCGGCGGCGGCGGCGGCGGCGCTACCCCCGCGCCTTCCGCGCCTTCGCGCCCGCTGCGGCGCCGCCGCGCGCAGCTCCCGTTCTCGTTAACGTTTAACGACCGCGGGCGAGCGACCGGCGAGGGGGAACGGAGGGCGGGGGACGCGGCGTCGAAGCGCGCGCAACGGGCTGATAATGATTAGGCCGACGGCTCTTGGGACCCGCGTTAAACATACCTGCCCTCATTCGCGCACGCCGGCGGCCGCCCGCCGCGCCGTCGCCTCTCGTTGCGCGGCCCCGTCCTCGCGTACTCGTCGCGAAGTTTGAGGCCCGGTCACGCTCCAGCCGGCGCCGGAACCCCGTCCCCGCGTCCTTCCAGCCCCGACCGCCGGCGCTTCTCCGCGAACGAGGCCCCTTTCCGCGGGCGGGCGACGGACGAGGAGCGGCGAGGAGGGGAGAGACACTGGGGCGAGGATGGTGTGGATAGAGAGCCCTTTCCGGCGCTAAGTGGTGGCGGCGACAAGCGGGCGTCAATGACGCTCGATAGTGGAGTTTGGTAGGTGGACGGCGAGCGGCAGGTCTCAGGTATGTGTAAGGGTGGGTCAGATCGGGTGATGACTGGATGGCTGGATGACTGAGCGGGTCGGGGCGGGCGGTAGGGGGCCGGGCGGCGGGGCGGTGGTGTGCGGTCGGGTGGGTGGTGGGTGGGTGGTGTGGGCGGGGAGTGGGCAGGGCGGAGAGGGCGGAGAGCGGAGAGGGCGGGACGGGCAGAGAGGATACGGGAGCAACGAACGGGTTGAGCAGGAGGGCTCTCAATGGACGACGAACGACGCGCAGACGGACGGTCCGTGGGCGACCCGCCTTTAGCAGCCGTTGGAGGCGCTCATCCACAAGATGCCGGTGATGTGGAAACTCCGTGCTTGCGTTTCCGTTCTTACGCTTCTCGACGTTCATCAAGCAATGTGTACGTTTCGCATCTGCAGCCACTCTGCAAATTGTCCTCAGTACTGCATTACATTCCGAAGGTTATTACAGTCATTTTAACAAACGCTTCGAAGATTTCTTTATTCTTGAGCTCTTTATCTAATAATATGTATTTCATATAACACACGTGCTTCCCAGTTAGATTCGCAATTGGAATTAATCAAGATTTGAAGCCCTTCCTCATGTACGTAAAATCATTGAAGAGGTTAGCAACAGATAAAACCATGTATTTATTATTTTTAATAATTTCTCCAGTACTGCTATCTACATTTCAATTTGCGCTAATGCTTTACAAATATACTAAATTTACGTATTTTTTTACCTACATAGACGAAAATAATCTTCCCGTTTGTAGCAGCCTCCGTAAGTCTTCTGACCTCTCCCTTCCAGGAAAAGGAAACCTCGCAGAAGCAGCTTCGCCCTCGATATTGTTCTCGGGTCCGCTCGATCGCTCGGCGCCTAGTACGGGCGCTTCTCTATATTTATATATTCAGCAACACTTGTGTCTTCCTAACTCCGAGGCCGGGCCGTGGGGGCTCCTAGAGCGCCCGCCCTTATTGCGGACTCCTTTTCACTCACCCGAGCGCCCCCTTTTTTTTTTCTCTCGCGTTCGAACTCGCCAGCCCCAAATTCAGCGCCTTCGTGCTTCCTCCGTTCCGCTGTCAACGTCACTTCTCTTTCATCCTTGCTGCCGTTGGCGGTGACACGCACTGCGGTGCAAAACTGGGCCATACTAGTTCCTTCTGTCAAATTGATTTGTCATTTGGCGCCCAAACTTTATTGTTTCTTTAAAAACTGAATGTCAAATTTGGAAAGTTTTTCAAATTCAATGGTGGTTTAATAAAAAATGACCGTAGTATATTCAGCATACATACAGAGCTCTATAATTATATTCAAATCATTATGTGGCTAGTCTACTAACGCAATTGACAAATTTGCAATGACAATGACGGAACTTGACTTTAAATGAGATGGGTGCTCTGAGTACAAATATTTCGAATTAATAATCTGCTGTAAGATATATATTCCAAAAATGATAAATTGAAGATAGCATTTTCAATTTCTTTTGATGTTTATAAATGATTCAGATCAACCAAATCGCACGTATATGGATACTACAATTTTAAATCGCCGCACTCACGAAATTTTCACGATTATGATGATTGAGTTTTTCATTACTTACCAGAAGATGATTAAGTTTTTATTAATTAAATCGCTGGTGAGGGAAAATCTTTTAATAATTAAATATCGTAAATTAAAAGTGTTGTCTGGTAAAAAAAATATTTAATAATCGTTTCGCTCGCGTAGCGATCATTCTCAGAGATAAAATTAGAATTATCAAAATAAAATTATATTAATACTGAATTATAAAAAAATAGTGATAAGTGAATACGAAATATATTTAGAGAATATAGTCATTGTATACAAAATGCGTAAGCATTCTGTATTTTGTAAATAATATTTTGTATCAATTTATGATCACTAAGCGATCGAAACAATCATTAGCAAAATCATTTTTTAATACCAGACAACACTGTTAATTTACCAAATTTAATTATTATGTTTATCTTTAATTATTCCCAAAACCGTTCTGATTACCGAGTGCGCCCCACCGCCTTTTCAGCTCCACCTTCTCTCTTTGGAAAGACGACGGCCCGCCGGCCGCAGTCCTCCCGCCTTTCTGCTCGTCGCCCTGCCTGCCCGCCTGCCTGTCTGGCGCCTTCGCCCGACGGGCTCCGCCGCGTGGCGCGCGCTCGACCGCCCGCGGCATCCGCCCGGGGGCGGGGAGCTCGCGCTCGCCCCCGCGCCGTTTATCGCCCGTCCGCCGAGACGCCCGACTGAGACACGTCGCGACGCACCGCCGTCGCCTCAGACGCAGCCAGAGAGCAGAGTGGGGGGGGAGCATTGGACAACGAAGAGGAAGGTAAAATAGGAAGATAGAAATAAGGAGAAGAAGAGAAAAGACAAATAATAAGGGGGTAAAGAAAGGGGGAGGAGGCGAAGAAAAAGAACCCCCTTGGAGAAGGAGGAGGAGGAGAAGGAGAAAGAGAAGGAGGAGAAGGAGAAAGAGAAGGAAGAGGAGAAGGAGAAGAAGGAGGAGAAAGAGCAGAAAGAGGAGAAGGAGATGGTGGCCAAGGAAGGGAAGAATCAAATAAAGAATGACAATAAGGAAGGTGAACAGGAAAAGGATAATTGAAAGAAAAGGAAGAGATATGGGGCAGAAGACAAATAAGAGAATGAAAAGAGGAGAAGATGAAGAAGGACAAGAATTAGGAAGTAGTTGAAAGACAGATAAAAGAGTATTCAAAGAAGTGCAGGAGCCAAGCCAGAACGTACAGTTGCCCCTCGCAATTTCAAAATTAATTCAGAATTATAAATACTAAAAGGAAAATGAACTGGATAGGACTTATTGTGATGAAGGTGTTGCTTTTAGTTTTTTATAGCAGTAATAAAAATGTGATCGATTGTTTTATTGCGATATTCAAATTGCACTAAAAGTAACTTTTAAAATATATTTATTGTTTCATTTTTACTCAAAATAGACTTTTGCGCTTGCTCAACGTTACTACTCATTTGTAATATTTTATCTGTGGTATTATTCCTAACGAAAGCCTTGTAACCGAAAAATATTTGAATCAAATGTAAAGTCATTACCCTTACAACATTTATTAAGTATTAATTTCTCATCAACATCTACTCACTTAAGCTTTCACACATGAAAATAAAATTAACTTTTGTCTTTTACCCAGATAAAAATGTCCATACATAATTTCTAAAAAAAGTTATCGATTGCAATGTTTCATGTATTCAGAAATATTCATTCCGTTTTTTGACATGTTGTGATGCTGAAATTTGAAATGCCAATACATATCTTTTTCCGTTCGTACAAGCGGTAACAAAAATACATTTAAATTTCCTTCAATAAAAGATGTTATTTTTCGAGAATTTGGAAAGACATTACTCATTGTCCGAAGGTTTTACTGCATTACTATTCTTATAAATTTAAACAATTTCTAAATTATTTGTATACCGACTTTGTTAATAGCTGGGGTTTCATTTTTTCGCTGAGAGTACGCGGTTATATCTTCTTTCGGAGCATGGCGTGGCCATCTGTCGCCACGCTCGTCTCTCCTTCGCGACTTGCTCCGCCGAGAGCCGCAAAAGAACGCACGAAGAGAGCCGCGGCCCAGAATTCCACATGGAGAGAGCGACGTGAGAGATTTCGCAGATGGGCCACCCGATCCGATTTGTATTTACTCTGTGGATTACGCGTTTAGGAAGTTTTTCGGTCGTGCGGCGCCGCCAAAGGTCGGAGACGCTCCCTCCGTTCGGATCGGCAACTTCTCCTTCTGGAGACACTTTGAGGCAGGAAATTTACGCGAAATCTCATCAGTTATTCAGAGGATGTGAGGAGGGGACCGCCTTCGACCTGTTTGCTGCGAGGTGGGGGAGAACAGCGATAAAAAAGGTACAGGATGACCCTGAGCCAATTTGAAGCAAATTGGTTGACAAGTTATTACGGGACAGGGAGTCGAATGAGACAGGGTTGCTTCTTTAGAAGCCGCGTTTCCTTCCCCGAGAGAACTACAGGGCTCGCCGAGTAAAAGACGAGAGGGCCAAGAGAGGGCCGAAACCCTGCGAATAAAAGGGCCGTTGCCTGAAGAGAAATGCAGCCTCGCACGAGAGAGGGCAGGGAACGGAAAGAACAGAAAGGGATGTTCTAGAAACAAGTAACAAAGACCGACAGGTGTAAAAAGGAAAGAAACAGTCACAGTATCTATAAAATGTTTAAATAGATGTTCCATTTTTGATGAATTAGAAAAATAATGTGAACATTTCTAACTCAACTAAGTCACTCATTTTATACAATGCGATAGTTAAAAAAATTAATTTGACTCTGCATGTAGACGCACGACATTGTAATTTTTGCAATTTGTAAAGTATGAATGAAACGAAAATATTTAACTTAAACATCCTAGCTATCCACATTTATGCCATCCACAAATGCAGTTGACTGAAAACGCAATTATGTATATGCAAATGTCACTCTTGTTTTTGAAACACTTGAAATTCCTTCTCCGATGGATGGGTGGACACGTGCGACAAGTTGAGAACCAGGGAAAAGCGATATAGGTTCCACATGAATGCGGAAAAAATATCTTCTAAAAGAGACGTAAACCAGCACAGCAACAAAAAAGATACCAACATTTACAGAGAGTTACATCAGAGCAAGAAGCATTGAAGGCTGTTAATTAATACTGAGTATCGTTATTCAGTGGGTAGACAATGCAGAATAAACTGTGAGGAATGCACGAAGATCTTAAAGTTATCAAATCGCGGAGATAAGATATTTTATTGCACTTCTGAAATAACAAAATAATAGTTGAAAAACTATTATATTTTGGGATCTTTGAATACAGAGAACCTCTGATAGAGATCATAAATTTTAGTTCCTATTACAGGGGTCGACTGTACATTGACATTGCATTAAATTAAAAATATTGTGCTGATGATAGGTGTATGGTTTGAAATATAATCCGTATTTTGTTATATCCATTTTTATTGAAGGAATTTACAGTGAGAATGAAATAAATTACAATATCACTATAGTGTAATTTCTCACGATATAAAATTTAATTACAGCTAGATATGAGAATGAAGCATGCATCTTTCCAATATGTGTAAGTCAACTGAGAAACAATTAAATATTTCAGCATGGACAAGCAATAAATGCTTTTAACTTCGCAAAAATATTTAGTTCCTCTTACTGAAAAAAACAATCAACTGATTGAAATATATCAAATACATTTTCGATACTATCAACGAAACCGACATAAATTTTCAGAATAAAACGATAGTACGGCCACCGTGGCTGGGAGCGTTGACAGGTCGAGCGGGTGGCGCTCTCCTCGGCCAAAGCGAGCTATCGAACCGCGCGCGGAGGGGGATGCGGGGGTCTAAGGGCTGTCTTTGGCCGCGCCCTGGCCCATTAGCTGCTGCTGTGGCCGAGGGTGGGTGCAGAAGGTGGGGCGCTAAGGAGGGGTGCCGGGGAGGGGCGCTGGGGCGAAGCGCAG
>BOPP01000125.1:2084450-2096071 GCA_017312745.1 Gryllus bimaculatus | reverse complement strand
GCCACCTCCCCGCACCTCTGCGCCCTTCCCAGCCCCTCGCCGCCCCTCCAGCCCTGCCCCGCCCGCGCCGCGCTGTGGCCCGTGCGCCGCCCTGGCATGGGCCAGAGGCCGCGCGCTCTCAGCGTCCGCTGTCGCCGGCCGCTGCCGTCGTCTCCGGGGACACCGCGCCGCGCCGCGCCGCCCGGGCGTCCGCCTGTGATTCCAGGATCTGCTGCTAGCCTCGCTCGTCCCCGCTCGTGACCACGCACAATGCCCCAAGAGCCGTCGGCTGACAGGCCACTTCTCGCCGTGGCGTTTACTGTACGCAATTAAAGTAGATAACGGTAAAATAGTTAAATATAATGATATTATGTATTTATTAATAATCTTGAAGGTAAAGTATGAATGAAACGGAAATTTTTCCAAATTTCTATAAGTTTCTATTGGTAATCTGAGAATAATTGAAGAAATAACACATGAATTATTACGAATGTCGCTACAATAAATGAAATTATAAAATGTAATGTGGAAAATGGGTTTGGCATTATCTACTTGTGTTCACATTTTCGGATGCCTAGAATCAGTACGCTTAACACACCGATTTTCTTCTCTCTTCTTTTTTGGAAAGTGCGTAGGGTCTTACTTTACAAAGAGTTCCCAAGATGACAAAACAATAATTATCAATTGATTTGTTGTCATATTGCCCGTACCATCCAAGGAAACTTTACGAGTTGCATCTATCTTAGTAAATTTTTTATTGTAATGATAGTGATGAAGTTATAAATCACCAACTCGTTTCATTTCTTTCTACTACATAGGTTTTATAGAGAGATAGCAATATCCGAGTAAAGAGGCAATTTTCCTGCATCATGTAGAAATCGCATTACGAAATCTAGGCGATCAAGACATTTTACAAGGGAAAGGGTCTTGTGACGTTAAGACATGCGCGAACGGCATCAACCACTTAAGTCCGTAGTTGATCACTGGTCTATCTACGTTGCATTTGAGGTGGATAAAGGAAGTCCTTGACAGGTTTTCTCGGTGTTATGTCGTTACTCCTGCCTCTTCATTCACCGCAATACCATCATTGGTAAACCGCAATAAATTAACAAACACATAAATACGCTCTAAAATCACTAATTAAGACGTTTCGTGACTGTTGAAAACTACATTTACTCCAGTTTGCAAACATCATCCTCAAGAACAGATCTCCTGACTGCGAGTTCCTCTATAATTATTATATTATTATCATTATTATTATCACATTATTATTATTATTATTATTATTATTATTATTATTATTATTATTATTATTATTACATTGTTATTACATTGTTATTACATTGTTATTACATTATTATTACATTATTATTACATTATTATTATTATTATTATTATTATTATTATTATTATTATTATTACTTCCAGGTTGTTGTCATCATGCCATCAGCGTTCGGCGCTGCTCTGCCCCGTGTAGTAGCAGTCCCGTATAGCATCCCAATAGTAGCTGTTGTGCGATTGTCTCTACGCCACCCCCCTTGGCGTTTACCACACCCAATTAGAGGCACACAAGCCTTCACGGCTGCCCTACGTAGCACAGCCTGCAGCATCTCATGTGCGTAGAGCTGATGATTCTGGATTCCAACACTGCCTAATGCACGGACGTTTTCATGTGGAATGCAAGGACAATCCACGACGTCTCATAAGAGATTTATCATTGTCATCACACATTAATGATATTATTTATGTATTATATGTACTATTTAAAATAATTTTATCAACCATTGATTTGTCTGTCACTCGTGAATATTATTCCTTGTATAAATTGTTTTTCGACTTCTAATAAATCGAAAAAGTGGAATTTACCATCACAACTCTTTACAGACGCTATAAATCTTTAAGTCATGTCTCCATAGGTAGCCAGCAGAACTATTTGACTAGGACCAAAGGTCGTTTTAAAAAGCTGTGTACTTGCAGCGAAAAAATGCACAGCTCTTTAGGTGCAGTGTATACTGGCATTGCAAAAATTGTAGGTGAGAATATTTCTCATCTTCTCTTTTGATCCTATCAGCATACTTTCTTTTGTCGTATTTCCTCATACCTATTTTTATTATAGTCCCTGCCTCTCATTATATAAAACTTCGCAATTTTCTCGGCCAACAATATCCCATCATTCTTTACACAAGGTCGCGCTATTTCAATTATTATCATCCACTTCGTCAAACATATCTGAAACTACACACATTTATTTCTTATATCCATTTTGTGTGATTTAATATTTTCGTTGTGCAGCAATAGCACTAGAAAGTTTATTTCCATCAACTGCAGTGAAGATTTTTTGCTTTTTATTACTAGTCAGACTATCACTTCTTATTTGCAAATATTTGAGTACTTAATTGCTAATTAAATAAACATCTATGATTCGCGAACCCGATAAGAAATAATGCCATATTCAAATGATTTATATATTCGTAAATAACAGTCTGAAACGCAAACATAAGATTTAAAAATCTCAAGTTTTCATACTACTGGTAGCACCTGCACTTGAAATTTCAATTACTTCTGATAATTAGAAGTGTTTTAACTCGAAATGTATATTTATTGCCTTTTTTAATGTGCTGTAATATGTGAGACCAAACTTTTATCTGAAATTTGTTGACATGTCACTTTAAGAGTACATCTAAATAAAAGAAACTGAAACAAATACTCATTTAGTCAGGATAAAATATTTTTTTTTTAATTCACCTCAATAGGAAAAGTTTCATTTCTGAACTTTTATAACGTAACATTCCACAGCAGGAAGCTAATGGCAACGATTAATCATGGATTTAATTAATGTTCTTTGGATACAACTAAATATTGTTGAAAGTTGCTAATCCTAGAATTTTCTTTCTATTTTTACTTCAATTCTTAATATTTGTTAATTTTTTGTTATATCTGAAGCACGCACGTGTATTTATACTAATATTATCGACATTGTCACACAGTTGTTTGTGAAAACCGAATCGCCCTCGAGTATGGTCTTTTTATTCCAAATGTTTTAATTGCTTGTCATCTACGCTTTTGGACTATCTTCACTCATAAATTTACCGCATTAGATGGCAACAGTTCTCAGTTACCACTACCATCGCCACAAACCGACCACGGTAGATTTATTGTCGGCACCCCGATTTCAATTTCAACTATTGTTACCGGTCCCTGGAGCTCCATGACACTTGCACAGCACCCCCGTCGCCATTGCCAGAGAGGCTATCTCCCACGACACTTCGCTTCTGCTGCCTCTTCCCCCTTCACCACGTCCCTCCCCCGCCCACTCCGCCCCACACCCTCCCGGCAAGCGCCCCACCCATCCCGTCCCCTCCACCGCACAGGCTACCACGTCCCAACCCCGTCCCGCCACCCCGCCCGCCTTGACTATCTTCTCAAACCGCTCACCCCCTCCTCACTCGCACTGCCATCCCTATGCCCCCCACTCCCGCCTCCGCTCCCCCTTCCCCGCCTTCCCCGGCCCCCCCTTTTCCTCGCCCCTCCCTTCTCCCCGCCCCTCCCTTCCCGCCCCCGCCCTCTCCCCGCCCCGCCCTTCCCCGCCCGCGCCCTTCCCCCCCCCCCGCTTCCCCGCCCCCCCTTCCCCGCCCCGCCCTTCCCCCGCCCCCCTTCTCCCGCCCCCCCTTCCCCCCCCGCCCCCTCGGCCCCCCCCCTTTCCCCGCCCCGCAAACCTCCCCGCCCCGCACTTCCCCGCCCCGCACTTCCCACCCCGCACTTCCCCCCGTCCCCGCCGCACTTCCCGCGTCCCCGCACCTTTGCCCCGCCCCGCACTTCCCCCGCCCCGCCCACTTTTTCCCCGCCCCCGCACTTCCCCGCCCCGCCCCTGCCCGCCCTGCCTTGCCCTGTCCTTCCCGCCCCCCCACCCTGCCCCCCCGCCCCGCTCCGGTTGATAGACACAAGGCTCCACTCGGTATCCGGCGCGCGCCGCCCCGCCTCCTCCTCCTCCACCCCAGTCAGCGGCCTGCAGGCGCGGGCTCTCCCACAGGCGTCAATTCACAGGCCCCGACCTCACCGCGCCGGCGTGCGTTCCTTTGGGCGCGAAGTCCCCTTCGGAGCCACGCCCTCCTCCCGCCACCGCCGCCCCCGCGGCTAATTTTCCCCGCATGTGAACGCTTGCATTAAGCGAGCACAACAGCGATCACAGGAATGCCTCCCGCGGGGCCACGCGCGCCGCCGCCTCCCCTCCCCGCAGCTCCCCGTCCGTCCCCCTGCCCTCCGGGCCCCCCCCACCCCTTCCCGGGCCGCTCCTTGACACGCCCCCCACCCGCACCGCCGTTGCCGCCGCCCTCCGGATTTGCCTCTCCCCACCCGCCCGAGCCCGCCCGAGCACACGCGCCCGCTCGCTCGCAACCCAACTGCCTACACTGGCCCCTTTGATGCTGCCCTGCTTTCATATGTCGCTCGCTTACCCTCGGAGCTTACCCGCTCACAATACACTGCATTTGCTTTCAATTTCATTGATAAATTCTCCTTCTTCCGCCGCTTGCCTTGCCTTTTGCATTCCTTCAGACCTGTTCCCCCTTACATTAACCTTCACCAGCGCTCTCACCTACTCTGCTTCTACTTGCCTCACTCGCTTTCTGCTTTAATACATGCTATCCATACTCCAGGAAAAACTCTTAGCTTGCTTTAGCATAGCTCACTCACTCAGATTCCAAATATAATCCACTCCCCACGTTACATCCTACATGAACGTCTTGCTTCCTGATGCGATGGTCCACTCTATATGCGAAAACTTTCTTTCGTCCGCACGTTTCCTCCTAGC
This sequence comes from Gryllus bimaculatus, assembly GCA_017312745.1. Taxonomy (NCBI): domain Eukaryota; kingdom Metazoa; phylum Arthropoda; class Insecta; order Orthoptera; family Gryllidae; genus Gryllus; species Gryllus bimaculatus. The sequence continues at coordinate 2,091,282 of BOPP01000125.1, read as the reverse complement.
CGCTCCTCTCGCTTTGTTTCCATCTGATCAGTTGACCGCCAAGTTATTCAATCACAGGTCAATGATATTTTGCCAACCCCTCACTCGTCCTCTCGTGTTCATTTGCTCGCTCGTCCGGCTGCTCTCGTAGTTCACGATCACCCACTTCTTTCGATTAACCGCGGTCCTCACTCCTCCCGCACCGTCGATTTATCTACGACACAACTCGCGATCAAACACCCCGAAACCATCGGCCTCTCTCTCAACTGCCTCCTCCTTGCAACATCTCTCCTTTCCATCAGTAAGACCACTCCTTTGGAAAAACCCGTTCCGTATTACTCGCCCAGTACCCACTCAGGGCCCACTATTCGCCACGCCCCACCGCAGGGATTTCATTCACCCCCACCGCCCACCCGCACCAGAAAAAGCCCATTCACCGACAATCCCTTTATTTTAGTTTTGAGCATTGTTTTAGTTTGTTCATTCTTTCATTAATTTCTGTTTAATATGTTTTTCTATATAGATGTGTATTCATATTCACTTTGACGTGTATTCTGATATTCTAATTTTTCCGTTATTGTTATATCTGACCCCGATTGGTCTTGATATACCTAGGGAAAGTGATTTTTGACCACCCCCCCCAAAACCCCCGTTTTTTTTTTCCCACTTGGCCTTTTTTTTTTCCCCCCCCCAACCCCCCCTTTTTTTAAAAAACCTGCCCTCCACTCTTATCCATCACCCTTCTCCTTCGTCATCCACTCTCCTCTCCCTCTATCCTCTCCAAACCTTCTCCACACAACAACCACCGCTTCCCCATGCTCCCTTCACCGCCCTCTGCCCCTCGTTCACCCATCCTATTTCCATCCTTTAACTGGCCAACCCTCCAAACTCGCTTCTCTCCGACCACATCCCACTCTTCCCGCTTCTCTGCCTCTCCACTGCACCCGTCTGCTCTTCATCTCGACCCACAAACCCGCAGCCACAGCTCCCCCTCGCAAAAGTTTCGCGCCCTGCCTCACCCACCAATAAACTGCGCTGTCTGATTCGTGGCCCACATCCCGTATGCTGCTCACTCACAAAGCCCACTCGCTCCATCGCCCCACGCCCATTCGCCCAAGCCCCTTCCGCCCCATTGCCCAATCGCGCCCCACGCCCCTCGCCCCACGCCCACTCTTTCGGCCCCACGCCCCTTCTCCCACGCCCATCGCCTCCTACGCCATCCCCCCCCCCGGGCCGGGGGGCCCCCCCACCCCCCCCCGGGGGGCCATCTCCCGCCCCACACCCAATCTTTCCTTCGCCCAGCCCATCGCTCCATCGCCCATCGCCCCACCGCCCATGCCCCAACCCCATCGCTCCCCGCCCCAGCCGCCCCATCGCCCCACTTAGCCCATCGCCCCAACGCCCATTTCTCGCCCCCACGGCCCGATCGGCCCTCACTGCCCATCGCCCCACGCCATGCCCCCACGGCCCAGCGCCCCACTGCCCATTACCGCCCCACGGGCCCATCGCCACCACGCCCATTCGCCCCCACGCCCATCGCCCCACGCCCATACGCCCCACTGCCCGTCCGGGCACGTGGAGAAGAGATACGCACCCGTCGCCTTAGCCCCCCCTGACACTTCCTATGCCGTAGAGCCCTAGGCCACAATCGCCCCACACGCCCATCGCCCCCAGCCTATCGCCCCACGCCCATCCGCTCCACCGCCCATCGCTCCACGCCCATCGCCCCACGCCCCATCGGCCCCCCACACCCATCCGCCATCCACGGCTCCGATCGCCCCACGCCCATCGCCCCACAACCCATTCGCCCCACCACCATCTCCGCCCCACGAACATTCCATCGCCCCATGCCCATCGCCCCACGCCCAGCCCCCACCCCCTTGGCCCCACGCTCATCGCTCCACGCCTCTCGCCCCTGCTGCCCACGCTCATCCACACCACACTATTCGCCTATCCTTGCACGACCATCAATAAGCCCAGTGGTCCCACCGTCCCGGCCCACCCGCCTGCCACCCGCAACATCGCCACGCCCGCCTTCCCCCCTCTTAAAGGGGGTTTGTTAATACGGTGTATACCGTCCAAAACCGCGCCGCTCCCTTGCCGCCTTACCGCAGCACGCGCCCCACCGAGCCGGCCCCCCCCTGCCGCCCACCGCGCCGCCCCCCACCGCCACACGCGCCGCCCACCGCCGCCCGCCCCGCGCCGCCCCGGCAACGCGCGCAACCCGGCGGCGCGAAATCAAGTTATTGCTCATTCCAAGTGCAGTCGAAGAGGGAGGGGCCCCGCGCTGAATCCGTAAGAGCTGCGTAAACGAATTTCCGCAATTATCGCTGAGATGCGAGCGCGCGCGCAGAGCGCCGAGCGCAGAGCGCCGGCGACGGCAGCGGTGCCGCGCAGTGGAACGCGCGCACCCATGCTGGCCCAAACCCCGCGCTCCGTTAAAGGGAATGCCGCGTTCAACTACCCTTCTCATTCAAAAGGTCAGTGATCCTAAACTTAAAGAAGTGCATATCTTGCGTCATAAAAATGTAAAAGAGAATGCGATACTGCAAAAATTAATTGTCGATGAAATATGTTAATAAACAATATTATGGATTACGAATGTAAAAGTCTAACTTGTGGCTGACATATTGAACCTTTTATTATAGAAGGAAAATATACATTATATCACTTTTTAATTTCCACTGTACAATTATTTTCTTAACAAAACTCAATATAATAAAGCCCCATTAGAATAAATCTGTTTGACAAATCACACATAAGTTTGCAAACCAACCATTTACACGTAATCATTGGCAATCGATTAAATGATTCATTCTATTGTGTACATTAATGTACTCAGACTAATTGCACAGATGTCGGTAAATCACACAATCTCGCCACTGTTTACAAAATGAGATATGTCTAACTCTCTTCCATATGTTCTAAATATCAATTTTCTGATACATATTCGAAATTCGTAAGTAAAAAAATTGATGTAAATAAATGTATTTGGCATTTTGGTCGATTGTCTGACTTTGTCGGCCAGTTAACTGTACCGCCAATGCCTGGGCTTAGTTTAATGTCTTTTCTTGAAGGGTAAGAGAGGCTAGTGGCGAACATTACTTATTCCCTTAGCCGTAGCTATGAAACTTTGCTTGCATGAGCTTTTCTTCGTTACACAGCTATAAAAACTGAGACGATTTTAACCCGCCATTACTCGCGCATATTTTTGTTACACGATTACTCCCCTTACTTAGATTTTATCTAATAACGGTTTTTGTTGTATTTATTGTTTTATTAAAAATGAAATGTTTGCATAAAAATTCCAAGATATTTGCTATTAAGTTCTACAGATTGTATTGATGTAATAATGCACAAAGATGATATGCAGGCTCATAATTTTTGTTTATAATAAACACTAGAAGCAAAATCGCAGTCATGACGTAAAGTATTGTATAAATCAAATTTATTTAACAAAGGCAAATCATAGAAAACAATTAAAGCAATAAACAATACATCACAGGATCGAAACATATAGGGACATTTCTGAACGACAATAAGCTTCCTCGGAACTACATTCATTGCAAATAGAAATTATTTATTGGGTGTTCTTTTTCGAAGGAGTTGGCGAAAATTTGATAACAAATCAGGGTGAATCTGGTTTGCCCGTTTGTACAAGAAACGCATCTTCTATTCTCTCTTGGTTCCTACCCGACATATCTTTTTACTCTAAAATGGAAACAAAACCAAGTAACAGAAATTACAGCGAAGAGTAGGCGGACGATATTCTTGCTAAATCAATGAATATTACCTTTTGATTTGAAGTATGAAAAACACTATCAAGGTAAGACACTGATATTTCCTGATCTTCACGCAAGTATTCAAGACAAGAAAGTGAGTGAAGAACTGTCAGAAGACTGGATGTGATAATCGAATCTACATAAAGCGGTTGCTCTCGCTTGATAAAATACCTAACACGACGCGCAGCATTAATCAGCGCCTTCTCATATTGTTGCCCTTTGCAGGCAGAACTGATAAGAACGACAAACGTATGCAGAGTTGAATCGTGCAGGATGGCATTGCTTAAGCGTTATCTCCGTGTGTTGAAAGATATCAATGATATTTCAATAAATCCAAAATTTTTAGATTTTTATATCAACGCAGGTGGAAGGAACCGGGACAACACCACGAGAAGCGAGTACGCCGCTCATGAATCACCTTGATAAGTTTTTAAATAAATCATTCGTAAAAAAACTCAGTTTCCATTCGTTTGTCCATTTTGCATATGCCCCGAAAACTTCGGTGCGGACCAACCACGTTTGCATTATACCTGCCTCTCCCTCTTTCTTTACCAGAGGCTTACAGCAGCTAATCACGGCATTAGATGAAGATTATAACATACTCTAGTCATGTGTATACCATAGCCAAAAGTGTATAATGCCTTAGCGAAAACGGATAAATCGATATTGGCATTTAGAAATGAAAAAAACTTGCTTATATGTTTGGTTTAGGATGTTTCCATCTATTGAAGATATAATTCGCAAGTTTAAGTACAAAATATCATCCATCAATGAAAAACATCTGGGATTCACAATTGGGACCATGGCAGTCCATGGGATAATATTATTTACTTATAATAGTAGAATAGAGTGATAAAAGAGACAATTTTTTGCGAGTAGGAATTGTTGCCACAAAAGTCGATTGATTGGTCGAGTGATACAATCCTATGAGAAAAATAAAATCACTTTTACCACGTATATCATACACTGACTCATTTTATTGTAATTGAAGGCCAGAAATCAATTAATGGTATATTAAGGTCAGACGTAGTTGACACAGTGGAACAAAAGTATTTTGTTTCTTTGTTACCGTGTTGCATTTACAGATTTATCTGAACACTTAAGCATCGTCTCATTTTTAGCAATAGTGCTAAAAATAGAACTTTTACCAAGGTACGCATGTCCGGAAAGAAACGATTTTACTTGTTGCCGCCGTCTAAAAATATTCTAATACGACTTGTGTAGTTCTCATTTGTAGTCAGCCTGGGCTGAACCTAGGTCACCTGCGACACCTGTGTAAGTATTTCTCTGCCAGGTGGTGTTTGCTAAACCCTTGATGCCAGCAGCCTTGTAACGATTCTATGAAAATCTTTAGTAAAAGCGAGTTTGAAACAGTACTTGCTCTCCAAATAATAATTAAAGAAAGTAAACATTTCTAATAATTATTAGTGGTAGAGCAACTACTATATAAAATTCGCTGTAAAAGGCATAAAACATTCGTATGAAGTTCATGCTAGTTCCTCACTTGAGTTGTATTATGTGAATGCGTGAAAATCAGAACGTTATAAGTGACATTTTATAAAATCTGAGAAAGAACGTTTATTTCAGGCTATATTTCAGTGGAAATATATTTTCATGATTTTAATGAACATTTAAAATTTTGAAACAAAGCACCACAACTTTACAATGACATTGACTTAAATAAACAGACTTGTCTGAATTTATTACTTATATCATTCTGGTTTTCACCGCTTCATATTTCATTTTTCTATTAATAACCATATTTTCATCCTCATTTATTGATACACTGTTAGTTAACGATTTACGAAAATTATATACTAATTTGAAATTATTTATTGGGCCTGAAAAGTCGCGCTTTCTTTCCGTCCGATGGGCTGTCCGTTTCTCTGTTCGTGCGTCTTCAAAACAACTAGCGCCTAAACCGTACATAGGAGTTTCCCTTAAGTGGATAATTCCCTATTAATGTAGCTGAACTCAAGGTCCTGTGAACTTGAAACGGGTTTTATGTGTTGGAGGTGCTTTCCATTTACTACAGCACCGATTTCCCCAAATTTTCCCCAAATTTTTTTTCTAACAAATTCTCTCTTTATTTTTCCTCCAAATTGGTCAGTATTTTTCATTTGATTCTTAATTTCAAATAAATAAAATTGCCCTTATAAATGTAGAGTAGTTTTGATTTTCATTTAAACTTCTAAATTTTGTAAAATTGCAAAACTTTATTTTACATTTTCCAACACCTTCAGTATTAAAGTTAAAAATACTTTTTCAACGAAATGTATTGATCAATAGTAGATCCTTCAATTATTTTATGTTTCTTTCAGTATATAAGTAGGTTCGGGGCAATTTTTAATAAAACTGCGACAATTCTCCAAAAATACGAAAACAGTTTTTAAAAGAGCCAACATATCCTTAAACTTTTTCAACAGGAAAAGCAGAATAATCGAAATTCAACGCCTGAAGGTCTACTTTAATATTTTTATTTTTATTATTTTATTAAATATTTAATTTAACAAATAACGAAGATATGTAACTTTTCAAATTATCTTAGTTTGGTATGTTTGAGAGTCTATGTTATATAATAAAAGCTTAATTGCAATGCAGCGTAAAAGTCTTACGTTATTCCAGCAATAGATGATAAGGTAATGGATATGGTCTAGAATTATTGAAGTCTTGGAGTTCAGTGGCCAGAGTCACTAAGAGAAAAGCGTCACCGAAGCAGCAGAAACCGTTTTAATTTTGTAATGAATTATATTTCTATAAGACACACATTTTAGTTAATAAACAATAATTTTTTTTCATAAAATATTTTGAAATATTTTACACTCGACAATGGCTGTTCCTCCTTTTTTGTTGTCCGGAATTACACTTGACTTGACTTTTCTTTGAAATACAATAGTAACGCGATATACCTTCAGAAACGAGGTATACCTACAGAAACGAATTGTTCAATTAAAACGTTACAAAAGGTAAAGTGTTTAAGAAGTATTATTTATAATATCTCATCGTGTTCAGGAAGTTTGTACAAAGCAGTCTACGAAATTTCGCCCCCTAGAAAGAAAATTAATGGTCGT
>BOPP01000125.1:2045629-2075933 GCA_017312745.1 Gryllus bimaculatus | reverse complement strand
TCTCCGCCGTGCTTCGGCATCTCCGTTTCGCCTTACATCCCTCTCCCCTGCCTTGATTTCTCTGACCCATTTTCTCCACGGCCTCCCCCCACCTCCAGGGCATCATTTTCCCCGCTCATTTCCCTCCGCTTCGTTTTCACCCATTTTTACCCCTCTAAGTTCTCCGTTTTGCCTTACCTCCCCCTCCCCTGTTTAGCCCGCACCGATTTCACTGACCCGCTTTCGCTCGTCTCCTCCCCTGCCAGATTATCTCCGTCCATTTGTACTTCCCGTTTCTCAGCGCATTTCCCCCCGACCCGTTTTCACTTATTTTCCCCTTTCATTTTACCTACCCATTTTCGCAAACCCAGTTACCTCCCCTCTCATCTCCATTCCATCCATTTTCACTCTTCCCTACCAACCATCTTCCGCCACATCTGAAGGTCTCCTTTAGGCGACGAAGATTCTGTGACTGAACTCTCTACGACTTCGACGCCTTTGTGGCCATCTCTGCCACTTGCCCTCGCCTTTCTCCTCATTCCGGCCGACTCCAGCCCCCGTTCCATCTTGGGCTCAACCGCAGATTTCGTGCCTGTCTCCTCCGCCAGACAGTGCCACCAGTTTCGATCTCTATCGATACAGCCACTACGATTTCAACTAACTACTAGAAATTGACTGTACATCCATCAGTCTCCTACTTTTGGTCTAAACCTACTCAGACAATCGTTTCTTTCAGAGTCAAATTGATCAATATATTTCTCAAATTTTATATTTTCTTACGTCTCAATCAATCTGGGTTAAATTTTACTTCTCGAGTTCATAGTTAACAAATTCTAAACTCGTCACAAACCACTGCTCTCTTCATATTTTCTCTGTAAAGCCATTTCATTTAAATGTAGCATATTGCGTGAATTATTTTTATAAAGTTATTGATTTACATGCGCGTTCATGGCTTATGTTCCTTTGTCCATTACTCTTAAATACAATACAATAATTTAAATATAAATAATAATAGTAATGATAATAAAGATAAATAACATACTAAATAAAATATATACGTTTTCCTCCAACTTGTTAGAATTGTGAACTTGATAACGAAGGAACAAGTTTTCTGTTTCTGAAGTACCTGAGACCATTGCAACTCGATTGTTACTAAGCAGTTGTAATGATTAAAGTGATGCTTGAGCTTTACGGAGAATCGAAGGTAACTGAACTCAAGTCACGTGGTACACGTTCATGCTCTAACGTTGTGAAAAAAAGTATCGCTTGGACGCAATATTGAGGGTGGAAAGCCATGAGAAGGAAGGTGGATGATGAGATGTCATATTTCTTTGACACGTATCATTTATACTAGAATTGGGTTTGCATCGGCTTCTAAAATTCTCGCATAGTGTCATCATCCGACTTTACCAATTATCTACATTCAAAATTCCACCACCATCATGACCATAACTTTGTATTTTTTTCGCTTTGCTCTTCTCTCGAATCCTATCAATGACTGAATTTTGACAAAAGGTAGATGGCAGGATCGAATTCAATCATTGTACGGTAAAACGTCTAGAGTTACTCTGCATATTGCGCTCTGATTACCAGTTATCCGTAGATTCGCAGGCCAATACCAAGAACTCCAGAACAATATCCTCGCAAACAGGCCACTCCGCGCGCGATCTTCTCTTCATCAATCTTATCTCCTTTTCCACTTCCAAATCACACACCTACACACATGCATTACTACCCTACCACGCATGTCAAGAGATTAGGAGAAAAGCTTTGCTCCCACTGATCCTCGAGGTATAAAATATTCGCTAGACGACGTGTAAGCGCCGAATCACTCTTCCCTCTGATTAATCGATTAGTGTGTCCGTACACGTAAACTTCTTAGGAATTGTTCCCTTAAATGTAGTACATGTTTATATCGCGGCAGGTGAGTTATCTTCCGCGTTGGATGGTGAGATCCGGCGCCAACCTACATGCCAGCTTGCGAGGTTTTCTTCAACCAGGTATCTCCAACCAGCGGGGCACCGCCCCTGCCAGGAGTATAGCTCTAAGCTTCCGAATTGTCTCCCAACATGTGTGGTAGAGCAGTGCACGTGAGTGTGTGTGTGTGTGTGTGCGCAAGGGCAGTGTATAGGACAAGGATGAGGAAAGAATTAGTCAGATGTTTACGTAAGCTTCCGCGGCTCGAATCCATGAATTGAAGCCTGCGAAATGTCGGGCGAAACGTCGGCACCCCAGCCAACGACGCGGCGTCTCCCGGATAGCCGAGAATTGATGAGGAAATAAATATCCCGCGCGGTCCCTCACTCGATTGTCAGGATACTTCTCCGGCATTCGCCTGGTAATGATCGAAGAAACCAATAAAAACTACCGACCAGAACAGCCGGTCGCTAGAATTCTCCTCCAGACAGTGGCTGGGAACTTGTCAGAAATATTGCCACCTTCCGAGTTATAATATTCCTTGCACTTACGGGACTAATGACAGAAATAGTTTACGCACCGTAAATCAATGCTATCTCGCTCATTCACTCCGTGCCTTCTCGATAGTGAGCGTACCGAGTACGAAGATTCCGCGAGCAGAGACGTCTGCGTGGGATGCAGAGCAACGGGCCTGTGTTCCCGCGCCCCGCACAAACACTCGTGCTTCCTCGAGACTTCTCGGCGCCGGAATATCGGGCAGCCGGTCCTCCTGCCTCCGGGAAAGAGAAGTATCCTCTTTTTGCCCCCCAGAGGCCACTCAGGCTCGGGCGAGAGGGTGGGCGTCTCGGGGCGAGGGCGAGGCGTGCGGGAGCCGGGCAGTGGCGGTGGACGGGGGGGGGGCAGGGCAGAGGCTGGTGCGCGGGCCGTGGGCGGCGCGTGCGGCGGGAGTGCGGGCGGGACTGAAGGGTGGGATGGGGGCGGGAGGCGGGAGCGGGGCGGGCGGGAGCGGGAGGTTAGGCGGAACGGGGCGGGCGGGGGCGGCGGTGTGGGTGAGCTGGCGCGGGTGAGCGGCAGGGCGGGCGATCGGAAGGATTTGCCAGACGGAACGTGTTTCGCCCTTTTCAATTAAGTTGCCTGCGGTAACACTTCAGTTTTCCACCACCCCCGTGGCAGCTCCCCGTTCTCGACGCTGCCCTGCGTTGCTTCGTTTGGATAAAAGAGGGCAATACCGTCTACCAACCAACGACCAATTAAGTTGTGCAGTATTCGTGGTAAAGTCTTGACCTATTTGTGTGCAAAATTGCAATGTCCGGCAGAACACGTCAAAAATATAAAGTGGACTTTAAAATATACTTCGAAATATAACTATGTAATATAACTATGTTCAACGTACAATCTTTTTTTTGTATATACGTGCGGAATAATACGGGAAATATCAGGAACAAATGTTCTTCATAAAATTCAACTGAATATTTCATGAGCATTTTTTAAGTGTTTTCCTGGAACAAACGATGAACGCCGAAGGATATTCTGGTTTCGAAATTATAGTTATTGAAGTACAGAAACAAAAGAGTCAATATTTTGTTAAATTGTTGCTATAGTCACAAGTGATAGTATATTACCTTTCATTTAACACACATAGGATACGGAAAACCCCGTATATTGAGTGGGTTTACAAAAGCATACTCTTGTCGACATGAAGAAGCTAGTGTTCCTAAGATTCTTAGATGAGGAAAAATTGGTAAGTACTTAGCAAAGAATATTTATGACAGTGTTCTTTTAAAGAAGAAAATGAGCAAAAGTAAGGTCAAATTACTTAAATTGAAATTTCAGCAGTGATACGATGATTATTTAGGTGATTCTGCAGAATAACACATTGTAGATTTCTAGTAAACATACTCTAACTCTACAGATAAGTAGAGAGCAGAAACATATGTAGCATGAAACCTCAAAATATGTACAGAAATATGTAATGAAAACATTCAGAGTATGTAACAAATGTGTAAAGTCGGATATAATATGTAATATTTAAATACATTTATAATAAAACTCACTTTTACATAATACGAAGTTACATTTACACAAATATTCCTAAACAATTATTTTTTTAAATACAAATATTTTAATAATTATTTTGAAGTACAACTTAATGCACATTTCACCCAATACAACTTTCTCGTCAGTAGCAGAAGCTTCATCTATTGCTATTCAGAACCGTAGTTTAGGAGCCAGACTAGATGCAATTGAAAACATCGTACAAACCGCCGATAGGTACGACCAGCAATTACTGCAGCGGGCAGCATTCTAATGGAAGTGTTAGACGTTGGCGATCGCTCGGCTTCTCGGAAATTACGATTAATGGTCACGAAATACGGTGGCGGTGATTCTTTCACACCTAAAGGTGAAACTGATCTGAGTCACTCACGCGCTGTTCCCGCCACTGAGTTAACTGAAGCAGGTGCGCAGGACTTTAGAACATCACACGGATTCACGTAGGGTTCCTGGAGTAGAGAGCACGCGGTAATAATGTGGGAAATAGTGCTAATTGGTTTCAAAATACTTTTTTCAAGAAAATAGTAATAAATTGAAGAAAATTGATAGAATAAAAATAATATCTTGTAAAAATAGCAAAATATGTAAAATACATAATATATTACTAAATATGTAAAAATATGTAACGAAAAATGTTGATATTGTATTAGGACGGCGACGTTTCACCAAGATTACAATTTTCAGAACGGTAAGTAGAAAGAAAAATAAGTAATTAAATAAAAATCCGGTCTCTACAGAATAACAGAGACGTTCTGTTACCGTTAGCTGAGACGCAGACGAAGAAATATTACATTTTTAATAATTTTGAAGAAAGGATCCCTAATTAGTCATTATTAACATATTTTAATGAAACTAGTCAAAATGTTGTTAATAAAGAGCGATCAAGTCGGTCCGGAAGGCCGATATCGTTAAGGAAGTAGTGCCGTAGTAATCTCGAACGGAAGGATCGCGGTATCGAGTCCCGCCGCAGGCATGGTTGAATTTATGTTCGTCCTTTCACCCCCATCTCACCACATCATGTCTTCACAGTTACCATACCGTTAAATGTTATAGTGGTTGCTAATGATCTAGATGTTGATGGGACATTAAATAATAAAAAAAATAGTGGTCAAACGAGAATATTGTAAAGAAGTTATTTATTTTATCACATCAAATTTAGAGTCCTTTCATTATCCTCTCTCTTTCCTCTCTCTCTCTCTCTCTTTCCTCTCTCTCTCTCTCTTTCCTCTCTCTCTCTCTCTCCTCTCTCTCTTTTCTCTCTCTCTCTTTTCTCTCTCTCTTTTCTCTCTCTCTTTTCTCTCTCTCTTTTCTCTCTCTCCCTCTCTTTCTCTTTCTGTCTCTATTTATTTTATATATCTAGTACCAGTTGTAACTATCTACGCACCAATTTATCTTCTCTTTTAGTCTTTGTCGTTCTTGGCGGATCTTCGGGTTTTGGAAATCCTGACTGTCGGGACTGAGCAACATCAAGCCTGGCAAAACATAACACACTTTCGGGTGTAGGTGTCGTGAAAAGAACGTCGCTCAGAAACAGAGCAACACAACTTCGAAAGAAATACTTGTGACTGTTCTCGTACAGTGAGATAATCACTGCTAAGAATGTTATTTGAATTCTCAAGTGCTTACTTTAGTTCCTTCGACTTTCTTTGAGAAGGGTTCTAGTATTTCGTCTGACAAACGAATTCCAAAGTGTGGCTTAAGGACAGTTTTATCAATTTTCTTTGTAAAGGAGTCATTGACATAAATATACAGAAAATAAAATAAATTGTTTTAATCGTAGTTTACTGTACCAAACTGGATTTTTAACAAGAAAAGGGCATCGACAGGAGAACTAGATATTAAATGAGCATGGTTTTGTGTTTACTTTGAAAGAATTCTCTTCGTTTTTGTCGTAGCCAATGTACCGTATTCCGATAATTTTGTAAAGACTGAAATCTTATAATGCTACTTAAAAGTATCCCGCTTCACTGCTTCTACTAAGTCCACTTCCCGGAAACAGAAGCGCGTGTTGATAAAATTAGCTTACCTGGTAAACTTCGCGTCCGTTCTCTGGAAGATGTATTTCGAGATCCCATGACCCTGAGACACAACCTTTTTGTAGCATTCTGTGAATTCGTGTTCGAAGGGTGGCGGTGGGCGGGAAAAGGTCGCGATACCTACGCGCAGATTCACTGTCTGTCTTTCCTCATCCACCTCCACCTACCCGGCGTTCAACTAATGTGACTGAAGTGTCTCTGACCAGGAGGTCCTAGGTTTCGAGTCCCGACGGTGGCAGGATTTTTTAACACCATCTAGATAGCAAGATCGTATTCAGTTGCTATCTCGAGGATAATTATAGCAGCCGGCTTCTCTAATGGATCTTTTTCCGTATTTTCTCCGATCATAACCAGGCGAATGACCTATCAAAACCCTAAACAAATGGGTCACGGACCTCTCACTATCTTTTCTTCCGTACATGCACCACATATGCCTGGAGTTCGGTACATATACACACATGTCGGGAGTCTTGTCAAGAGCTTAGAGCTCTGTTCGGCTCGGGCGGTACTTCGCTGGTGGGAGATACCTGGTTATGGGAAACCTCACTGGTCAGCGATAGATCAGCGCCGAATCTCACCATCCAGCGAGGTGAGAGTACCACCGCCACTCAATAAAAAAACACTACACTTACGGGACTAATTACGTTTGCAGTTGAAGAGCGTATAATCACTAATCAAGCAAAACGGCGCTCTACAGCTAATCAGAGATTAAGAATCAAGTACAGGGCCTTATGGGCCTTTTCCGGTAAAGAAACATCCCCCCCCCCCGTTTTTAAGATTTCAAAACTATTCTAAATCCTCATTCACGTACTGTTTTTATAAGAAAAATTACATTAGTAAAATAATACCTCGAAAACAGTATATATTTACCACAAATAGTGAGCAATATCTTTAGAATTTATTCTTTTATTGAAAGAAGCAATACGGTCGACTGTTTGATCTTCGAGCTGCGATGCCACGTGCTTCGGCTGCCGTATCGTAATGTACTCAGGAAGTACGCGTTCCAGTTGTTTACCAGTGTTTGTTCGCCCGTGTTTAGTTGTGTTTTGTTTTTGAGATTATTGTAATCACGTCAAACTTAAATGTAATTTCATTTACTTTTCATTTTGGTTTTTAGGTTGTAAATTTATTAATTTACAATGTTTTAATTTAATTTTTCTTTTTCTTTGCAAACTTAATTTAGAATGTGTGATCCACCAACTGTAAAACCCAAAAGTAGTAAAATGCTCCATACTTGGGGAAAACAAATGGTTATTAATGTTTGTAACTATTTAACAATAATAATATTTTCGAGCGGGATTCGTACGCAATGCCTACCAAGAGATGACTGCCCGCTCTCCCGGAGCGAGGCAGCTCGGTTTCCCGTGAATCAAATCAGTTTGTTCCGAGAGGACGACTTATTCTGTCTTCAAAGGAATTTTAAATGTTTTGTTTGTGTATTAAAACTTATTTATTTCTGTAGTGTTTAAAAGGAAACAAGAGCCTTGATGTTTTTTGCAACTGCATGTAGATGACTTGAATTTTGGATTTCGTATTGATATAGTTGTGCATTTAAAATTAATATTTCTTTCTGAATTTTTATGACATTTTGAAGCACAATGGATGTTAAGAATTTAACAGAAACATTGTCTTTGTATAGGCGTCTCATAGGTATAGTTTTAAATGTGCGAAAAGGGATGAAAATACGCTTTCATAAAGGAAAGGTTCCAGGCAAACTACTTAAGTGGTAAACTAGCGCTCCGCCCCATGGCGGGATGCGTCGTCACCATCGAGCGCGTAACTTTCGATCCATACAGTACAGCAAAAAAGCGCCACGTTTGGCATCACTGTTGCCGTAAGAGACCGTACTTCATTCTTAACCTCGGACGCGCCTTCGCCGTTCGCTTCTTCGCACCCTCCGCTCGTCAAGGACACGTGTTGCAGTGGCGTGAAGCACATTTCAAATGGCCTAAATAGTTGGATATGTTACAACGCAGCGTCATTAAAGTCCGGCTTGATAAACGAGTTGGTTAGTCTGAATGTTTTATTCGAAGCGTTTCAGATTCGAATCCCGCTCCACGCTTGGATGCTGTCCCTAGTAATTCGTAATTAGCTGCTGATAACGTATATATCGTATCCGAAAATGTGTTAGTGCGCAGAGTATTCATTGAGACACACGTTTTCTGGCGTTGGGATAACAGCTTTCGAATTAGAAGCTCCAAGAACAAGGTTATTATTAAATTTTTAACGAAACCAATATTCAAATTCCCTTGGAATTTCAATAATCTCCTCGGAATGTTAGGAGTCTGATGCGAGAAAATTTACAATATGCCAACACTGTTATTGTTTCCCGCCAGTACACCACGGGGTGTACTGTGTTTTGGCCTGGCTTTAATGCAAATAAACGTACTGACAATTTAGCACTTTTAGTTTTCCCAACCACCGTGTCCTCGCCAAGCATATCACATCTCCGTTTAATAGTCACGAACCATGTAGGTATGTCAGAGAATACCAATCGGGGATGGGTTAACAGCAGACTCAAGAATAAATTGCAAAATAAGTGAAGATAAATTTTGTATATTTGAGAAAAAATTATATATACGAGTATATATTCCAGTCCCACTCTGTTTTGGGCATTCACTTCTCCCATTCCATAAGATGGCGGTCTTCTAGCTGTTTCCAGCACATTGCCTACCAATTTTTTTAGTGTGATACATGCTGCTTGGATAGTAAATAATTTTCTTAAGACATTTTTCCCCTCATTAATTTTTCATAAATATATGTTTCTTATATTTCTGTTGGTCCTTTCATGCTTTAATGTTTTAAACATTTCATTTTGCATTGTTATAGACCCAATGAACATCGTAAAAACGTTCTCGATGCCCTACTTTGCATAAATTATTCCTTACTCATATCAATTATATTTTTGTTCCGTAAGATCCACCGATCCAATAAACCCACCATGTTCTATATTCCAAGTTTTCTCTCGATTTGTGCCACAACACCTATTTGTGAAGCTAATAAATGGAAACTTAACTACATTTTTGCTCCTTGTCAGTGCCAAAACACCGGAATGCAATCAGGTTATTCCTTTTCCGGTAGCCAAAACTGAAAGGGGATTAACGGAGATGCGGGGGTGGGGATGACCGCAGGATGCAATCAAGCGATTCCCGCATAGTCGTGATTCGGACCCTGTGGTACTCCGCGCCGCGCCGCCGCAACCGCTGCCGCCATCGCGGCACCGCGCCGCCCAGCGGACCGTTCGAACTCGCCACCGTCGCCGCCGACTTCTCGGAGATCGATCTGGCAGCGGGCGGGGCGAGCGGCGCCGATAAAACTGGTCGCCACCGCCAGCGTTTGTCCCCAGGCGGCCGGGCGTTCGGGGCGGGGCGAGAGGCGGGGCCCGCAAACGGAATAATCGGGAAACGAGGAAGTGTGGTGAGGCGTTCCTGGGAAAGGAAATACAAAAGCACTCTGAGTTGTGGGGGGGGGGGAATAAAGAGAGGAACGAGATGGAAAGGCGATGAAATTAAAAGAGTACTGACAAACAACACAATTATATATACCTAGAATTAAATAATTGTTACAGGAAGAATCTGTGCGTGGTGTACGCGTATTGTCGAGACCTCGAATTTCTGGATCAAATAAATGTGATAGTTAAATTACAGTGTATGGAAAACGGCACTCGCAGTCAGTGGCGACTCTAGTGAATACAGGCTGTGGCAGGAAACGCAAACTTATAATGAACTACAGTCACGACGTCCACTTTTTCGTTGTCCTGATTTGTGTATTATCCGTGCATTATAGTGACATAATGATTTTTTATTAACATTATGAGGTTTCTGGAGGGAACGAAGGAAACTGGAGGTTGCTAAGGGATTGTGATGAGAATTTTCAGAGTGGAATACTTACTGTCTGAGGTTTAGTAAGAATAAATTTATTTGGTTTTTTAATGTGAAAGAACTGGAGAGATATTCATTAAAACGATAAATCTTCAACTACCCTTTTCCTAAGCCAGTAGTTACTACATAGTGAAAATATTTTCTACCCATACGTGAAGCCTTAAGATACCTTGGGTTCTAAAATATTTATGATTTCTTTAATTTAGAAGTGAACAACTGCCTTCTGAAAGTATCTTATTTTATGAGAAATTAGCGCGCAATAGCCTGCTTATGAAGAAAATTATGTGCAGAATACAAACATAATCTGAACCCAAAGCAAGAGAAAGAGCAATGCCAACCCCAATTCAAAATAGGAAAATCAAATTGTTCCGTCGAGAACTTACGATAAATACAAATACAACTAACAAGCAAGCAGTAAAAGGAAAAAAAGAATCGCGGAGGGCGGACGTAGGTTTTAACGAGAGACGGGTTATAACAAGTTGCCAAACGAAGCAAAGAATAAGCTGAGCTAAATATGAGCATCTGGTCAGGAGGGGAAAACGAGTCGGACGTCGCTAAGTGGCATCGAGGAGAAAATGCGTGTTGAGGGAAGTAGACGAAAGCAGACTGGCGAAACAAAAGCCGCTTCAGAAACGCAGCCGAGTTCTCAAGCTTTAGTACATGGATGTAGATTACAGTGTTCTCATCTATATTCTTAATAAATATAAGTTGAGCGGCCAAGCTCAATTGCAAGAAATATCTACCTAATTATCGTCCCCAACAAATTCAATATCTTTTGATATCAGGTCGGAAAAGTAATTCTGACACGCATAACTGTATTCGATTCATCGGTTACTTTTAAAACTAATCTAATATTGTTTTTTTGTTTGCAAATTATCTGATATATTTTTGGAAAATTTCACCCCTGTTCAAATTTAAGCATTCTTTCACAGTGTTCTTTTAAAATATTCTCATCAGTTGATAGATCAATTCCAGAATTATTTTATTTTGTGGTGTAAATATATTAAATTCTTACGTAAAATAATAGCATACATTTTTTAGCACCGGTGTCTTAACCACCAGCCTCGTAACCGCAAGGGTGTCTCCAAATCACAGCATCAGCAGTTCCACGAAGAGGATAAAATTTAAAACCCCTCAGTCGCCTTATCGGGTTAGTGCATCAGATTCGAAAAAAACTGTTGGTATCACGTTCCCTTAGAATGCAGTGTTGGAGACCAGAGCGTTTTAAGCACCCTGTGTCTTCGAGACGTGGAGAAGCGATACCGGACGTCACAGGCCCGGAGAAGATATCAAAGAGCTCTACCTCGTGGACAAACCCGGACGAGTGTTGACTGAGTGGGAGACAGCAGAGCGAGAGGGATAGGCAGGAGAGCGCCGTAGCAACTCGAGTTGGTGAAAATGGAGGATGCCGTCGGCGGAGAGAAAAAAATGTCACACGAAAGCAACCAAGGGTATCATAGACACTCAAAGACAGAGTTCGTATTGCGACGCATTGTTATTAGAAGAGGATCGGTAAAAATTTACCGTAGAAATGTTAGCGCTTACAAAGGTAATCATGTTGAAGAAATCTAAAATTAAAATGATGTGTGGTATTCTACAGTTTACGTTTCTAAGATAACAAAATAATGATGTGAGAGTTCTGTTCGTAGAAAATTATACCAATCGGATCAAAAGAACTCTGGTGTATAATTTTTAACATTCACTGAAAAAATCCTGTAATGCAAATGTTTAGACGTTAATCTTCCTGCAGAAAACAGAATGGTATTTTTCAATCATAACTCATTTTTAATCAGATGCTGTTTGCTTGTTTTGCGACATAGAGAGACTTTCCAATACATTATGCATCACCTTTCAATCCTCTTGCTTCCATCCCCAGAATAATTACTCTCTCCCGTATTCGAGCGATGTATAGTCCTGTTGAGCTTAAGGGATTCTATGTTAATAATATTATTGTTAATAATATTAATAACAACAATATGAAACCTGATCAAGGAGGGTCAACTGAAAAACTTTGCAACCAAGTCGTGGGAGGCTCCCGTTTTCGGCAGAAAACTTGCGAAATTTTGAAGGGCGACGGGATGGTATGTCACAGGAACCCACGACACTACGTCTCGAGACGAATGCTGCAGACTTAAATGTTACAGCGTCCTAATAAGCAACATAACTGAAATGGAATCGATAATGACGATAACGACGCTACCTGCGGAGACGGCTCCGAAGGTCACGGTGTCATAGTAAGGGGAACGATAGCTGCTACAGAATCGGCCGTTCTAACAGCAATATAAACGTTAATGATCATGGTGACGGGAAAACAGTGTTGGCGATACTGATAGGGATGACGATGATGTCGATGACTGTGGCGTTTACGGTGACGATAATGATGACGCAGAATGATGGCGATGATGACAACAGCGTTGGCATTGATTACACTGTGACATGATGGTGTGAACGACGGCGACGGTTATGATGATGATGATGACAATGATTGTGACGATAATAGTGATTGACTGTGACTGACGGTGACGACGATGATGACTGACGGCGACGACGACGGTGACTGATGGCGACCATGACTGTGGCAATGACGGAGGACAGCGATGATGACAGTGACGATGACGGTGACGATGACAGCGGCGATGACAGCGGCGATGACAGCGGCGATGACAGCGGCGATGACAGCGGCGATGACAGCGACGATGACAGCGACGATGACAGCGACGATGACAGCGGCGATGACAGCGACGATGACAACGACGATGGCGGCTACATTGCGGTTCTGGCTGCGGCTACGCCCAGGACCGTAGTATTTTGACAGCAGCCGTGCGAGCGCCGAGGACCGCGGAGGAAGCGGCCACCGCAGCCCCTAACGAGTGCTCGAGCGCTCGTTATTCAGGCGCGCGTGGCTTGGGCGGCTGCCTTCTTGAAGTGGCGCGGGCTGCTCGCGGCGCGGAGGTGGTGCGGTGTGGGGCGTCGAACGCCAGCGCCCGTCATAATCCGCGCGCCCGTAACGGCCGCGGAATAAGTGATTTAATGCCTTGTTTATTGCGCCGCGCCCGCTATATATACACACGCGCCCGCCCGCGCCCCGCCCCGCCCCGCCCCGCCCGCTCGCCCGCGCTTTTACTGTGCAGCCAAGTTTTTATGGCTTTATGGCGAGAGGGCCCGCGCGTGAGGGGCCGCGAGGGAGCGCCTCGGTCGGCGCGCGATGAGGTGGGGTGGAGGGGCGGGATGAGGTGTGTGAAAGGCGGGATGAAGCGGGGTGAGGGGCGGGATGAGGAGGTGAAGAGGGGCCGGGATGAGGTAGGGGAGGGGCGGGATGAGGCAGGTAGGCGATCGGGGTAAAAAGGAGCAGGATGGAGGCGGAGTGGGTGTCAACGGTTGTGGTGGTGCGGCAGGGGGGGGGGAGAAATGAAAATGTATTGGCGTGGTGAGAAGAGGATGGACTAGACGTTGCAATGACTGAAGATTGGCAGGTGGAGGTGTGTGGGTATGGTGCAAAGATATGATGCTGTTTGATTGTAATAACGGCAATATTGCTGATTAGAGATGCTGCTTTTTTCGAATCCGAACCTAAAATGTTTTAAGAATATCTGGAGTATTTACTATCGCTTATGTCAATCAGCATTCAATCATTAATTACCTCTTCATTCGTTAGTTAAAGATGCCGGGATGATATTGGCTAAGAAACCGTCATCATGTATTGAAAGAAATACACATTAAGAATCATTAAGAAGGTTCATCTAGGCACTAAACGTTCGGATTTCACACATACACATATCGCCCAATGCATATAAGGGCCTCGATTTCCCTTCTTCCTTCTCTTGCATATGGTGAATACAATTACCTAGTTGTAAGCAGTATGGACACGGCTGCTCGAATGAAGAGAACTTAATCCTTGAGTGAAAACTAGAAAGTTTACGCACTTGGCCTCGGAAAACACGGTCAGCGAAAATATGACTTGTTTTATAAATATGGCACTATTAGTGAGTATCAATGTAAACGAAGGGTAACAAAAATAATGAATCTAAAATCTTAAAGTTCGAAATCTGTCTAATGACGATGCAAGCCCAATAATCGGAATTTGGTGAACCTTGAAAATTCGAAGTTCGAGTTATTCTATGAGTGTATTTGAAATCAATTATCTGGTATTTTAAATAAAGGGTTGGTGATGCTAGCAACTTGATTGATCACATTCATTTCAGTGTCAACGATACTTGTGTTGAGGATATAAGGATATGGAAGGCACTCTGGAGGATTGGTGACGACATCATGTAAGGGAAGCAAAGCGTAAAGTTCAGAATAAGGGGAAAGGAGTGCGGACGCCTTGATAAGGGCCTAGGATGCATTCGTGTAATCAGATTTGAACAGTCCTAATTACCTCCTGCAATTACATTAATGTGAAATTTCTTATCAGTTGGATCACTTTTTTTCTTTAGGAACACTTTCTCTAGCAACAAATCTTTAAAGTACATTGGTTCTTAAAACTAAGATCATTGAAACACGCCTTGAACCAAAAATTGTAACTTTATAATCAAAAAGTAAAGAGCAAATATTATAGTTTTCCACTTTAATAAAAATGTAAATTACTTCACTAACGACAAATACAAGATGCGGGATATTGCTGCAAGTTTTAGTAGAACATTTTCCAATACAAAACTTGAATATTCAACATCCCTTTCGGCTATTAAAAAGGTCGGCGATTCTAGATTTTCGGAATGAAATTCACCTAGGTAATCAGAAATATAGAAATTATCTTTACCATCACGTACAAAAATGGTAAAATAATGTTCTAATGCTTTTCAACTTATATCTAACATTTCAAAACAAATGTTTTAAAATTCTTCCGTAATAATCGCGTAAACTAAATTTAATATGCCAATATTTTTAATTCAGGTCGTTATATTACTGAATTTTGCGAAATATTGCTTTTATAATGAATATTTGCGACTTATAGTTTAACATAACCAAGTAATATTTTCTAACGATGCGTTTTCCGTCAGTTGCTTTCTATTCGTCTTACTTAGCGGTTCATAGCCGTGAAGAGATCCTATCAAACTGAGGCATCGGCAACACTTCTTATAAAGCAGGAGTCGCGTTATAATGCTTGGCGCAGGAAGCCATGGCTCTTGAGTCATTACCTCTACTTACGAGAGAAGCACGTCCCCTCACGCTGAATAGAGTAGTTTCGCGCCCCGATCCGGACGAAACTGCTACTATAATTTTCTTTCTCGTCACTAAAAATCCCTGTAATCTAACGCTCCGTGAAACAGTTTTTACAAAGGTACACGCTAAAAAAAATTACGAAATTGCCTCTGATACAAGTCGTCCACGGCGTGCCGCAAATATACGACGCGGGTGCACGTTATTAGCTTCCAAAGCTGTAACCGTAATAACACATCCGTTTGCCATCAGATAAACAAAGTTTTTCTAGTCAGTGATCACTTTTATGAGGATTTTATCAAAATTTGGTAGGTACTACATGCCGTGAGTAAATATTATGAATACTGTAAGAAAGCAACAAGAGATTATGACAGTGTATAATATTTGATTAACACTGGAGTCCTGTAAGGAATAAAGTGTCTTCCATATAGTAACGTTTTTTGTTAAATATTGATTTATGACGGCATCAATATTTTTTTCAATATGCAGCGTTCAAAAATAAGTTATTTAAACGTTTATTGTGTAAAATTACAGTTCGCAATAAAAAAACATTTATCTATAACTCACACTTCCAAAAATATCATTACTGATTATATATCTGTGTGTTGTACAATACGTGTTGTAAATGGACATGATGATCAGTTATTAATTTAAAATACAACTATTAATCGTGGAAAGTATTTAAAGATTGATAAAATTTGTAATAACCGGTCCTGATCCAATTTTACTCGGGTATAGCTTTCACCAGAATTCTCACATTCTGGTTCACATTAACAATTTATATTTGTTTTTATTAAACTGTTGTATTTTATAACACAATATTATTATGCTTTTGAACTGTTGGTGATAAATCATAAGCCATATTTTTACAGAAACAATATCAGTTGCTTAGAAATAATATATTTAATAGCAATTTGTATGATGTGAATACAGCTTTATTTTTATTTATAATGTTGTAATGTCACAAAAACAGTCAAAAATCATGTTTCATCAGCGATTAAATTTGTATTGAATAAGTTGGATTTATTGAGGACTTTAAGGAAATGGTCCACGTCGATTTGAAGGGCGGAGTGAATCAACGGATAACGAGACCTGAAGGAGGGTCCATTACAATTTTTAGGATATAGTTCAGAGAGAAGTCAAGCCACAAACACAAAAGATATGCATTAAGATTAGGACAATAGAAATGGACTAGATGAGGCGATGCCTACAACTTACTCGCAGGGGCAGAATGCGAAATGAAGAAATATGGAGAAGGATGAATGTAATTTATTCTATTACGAAGACCTTGGAAAATAGAGTACTACAATGGTTGCAACCACCTGAGAGGAGAAGATGAGGAAGATCCGTTTTAGAGCGGGAAAAATACATGCAGAAATCTATGGAGAAGAGGCCGCAAATCAAGAGATTGGTAGGACCAAGAGTAGTAGAGGGTGAAAACGGCATGTCGCTATGGGGAAAATGCCGAAGAAGAAGAATAAGGAGGAGGAGGAGGAAAATGTTAAGGAGGTGGAGTAGGATATCGTCCACGTTTTAAACGCCTAGTACACGAGGCCAGCGGAGATTTCTTTTTCAGTACCAACCAAATATCTAAAGCCACACAAGGATTACCATCGTATTATTATTTATGTTAATAGCTGCCGAACTGAGCAAGTACGAAGATTTTAGGGATGGTGAGTGATCGTTCAAGAGTAGATTTTAGCACTTAAGACAAGGTGAATGAATATGAGATGAGGTACAGGAAAACTAAAAACGTTCTGATCCAAGAAGACATTATAACTTGCTTGATTACCTCATTGCATACAACATATTTCAATTGAATTTGCATCTCCGAAAACAGAAACATCGAACAGTTGGCATCTAGCTGAAGAACAGTGAATTCACAAGAACTGTTGTATTTATTAATCATAACGGGAGAATTACGGGGAATGACAAACCATTCACCATAATTCTCACATTTAAAATAAATGTAATAAAATACAAATAATTAAAATAAAAACTGACATTTTTAACTTGAATTTTTGTCATTTTAATAAAAAAATACAATTCTTTCATATATACTAATGATATTATTAAAATTTAAAATATTTCAATTTGATCTAACTAATTGTATAGAAAAAAACATGTTGAAAAGGTTTCCCTAATAAGTGAAAGCAAATTGAAATTGTCAATAAATACATTAAACTGAAATTTATTTAACTACTGAATTTAGTTAATGTTACAGCAACAATATTTGCCTCAGTATTGGTAGTCTCTACAAATATTTTTCATCGGCTAGTGAGGAACACTACGTTTTACTATTTTTGTTGGAAGTTATGTGTACCCCATAAGCGTTCCACTGCATCTATTAATAAATTACTATTATTATCATTATTATCATTATTATCATTATTATTATCATTATTATAATTATTATTATTATAATAATTATTATAATAATTATTATTATAATTATTATTATACTTCAATTATAGTTAATAATAATACTTCAATAGTTGCAATGACTAAAACACTAGTAAGCCACTGTATTGCAGTGCAGATTGTATTTAAACACGTACCGTTAGAAGGGAAGACAAGAATTCTATCCCAACCACCTTCCTGGGGTGGCTAACTATTTTCAAACCTTTGGGTTGTTTTGGCATGGAGGGGAAGGGGAGGAAATCAATTTGAAGGGTGCGTGGCTACTCAGTGCCACGCGGCCATTGGTTCTGAAAGTCGAAAAATTAGCATGCCAGTAAACATTCAAAATTTTTTAAAAAAAGCATTTGAACATCAGAGCGACGAAAGTATTTCCAAAATTAAATTTTAACGATGTGATCAATTTTACAAATTAAATTGATACAAAAGCTTTATATTATGGCTATTTAGTTTCCACTTTATTTGATTAATTGTAATTAAATTAGATGCGGTATTTTGAATCCTAAAATATAACAGTACATATTCGAATTCCGCGCTGATTGAAACAAACAATAATATATTTCATTTTTTTCCCATTTGAGGCTCTGTATACGAATATTTATAGGTTCTCATTTTTTAGTGTTAATGGAACCGTACTTATAAATTTCCAAGTTTCGACATGATATTCCGATCCAGCTACTTCCAAGAGCTATGAACATACCTTGAAATGTAATCAAATTAACACTTTGTTAAAGTTTCTGAATTCCTCCCGCTTTCCGTTCTTTCCTGACAGTGCGCCTCGAGGGCAGGTAGAGCGGCGGGGGCGGCGGCGCGGGCCGCGCGCGCCAGCACACTTGTTATTTCCACGTGCAGCGGGAGCCGCCGGTGAAATTGCTGGCGGATATTGCGAGCGCTGAATACCTAATGGCTTAAAGGAGACAATCGCCCGCTCTTATGCATACAAGAACGCCGTCGGGCCGCCGCGCGGGGACTTCGCGCGACCTCGCCGTCCCGCTCGGCACAGTCCCGCCCATCGCCGATGCACCCCCGCCGCCCACGCCCCTCTTCCGCCCTACGGCCCCCCCTCGGTTCACAAACCTGCCCGCCCCCACGCCGGAACCGTCCAACCCCTGTCCCTCCAGCCTCTCTCCGCTCCATCCCTCTCCGCCTCTCCCCGCATCATCCCATTACTATCTCCGTACCGCCTTCACCTACCCGCCCAAAATCTCGCTCTATCTCCCCCCCTGCTGCGATCACTCCCAAAGCGCGCTCATTCCCCTCCGAGACTGCTTCTTCCGCACCCATCCCACCTCCATCTCCCTCCACTCTTCCCCTTCACCACCCTTTCCTCCCTGGCCTCGCACGCATCACCCTCAGTTTCCCCCTGTCCGCTTCTGTCTCCATCCGTCGCGACTGCTTCATTCGCCTCCCCCATCCAAACTCGCCTGGCAACTCGGCACACTGGCCCCGCCCCCTTACACCCGACCACACACTCACCTCCGTCATAGGGCCTGCTCCACCACTCTATCTTACCTATTCCCACTTCCCACCCAGACTCTCGCCGTCCCTCCACCAACCCTTCACGTCACCGATCCCGCCCATCGGCCACCTACCCACGTTCCGTCGGCCTACTTGCCTTTCCCCCGCCCACCACGGAGCTCTCGCCTCCTCCCCCACCCCCACCCCGTGTCGGCGCTGCGCGCGTCAGCCGCCGCGTCGCGCTGCTTTTGTAGCAATTAACAAAGCACGGAGGAATTTAGCTGGCTATCACAAAGTTCTACTGCCCGGCCTCTATAATAGCTCGCAGCCGCACTCCGCGAACAGCGCGGTTAATTAAGTGAAATTTTACGGGCTGTCTCCGCGAGAGGGCTGGTGCGGCGGCGGGGGGAGGCGTCGCGCTCGGGCGCTCCACGAGAAGAACGAAAGAAGAGAAGAAAAAAAAACAAGAAAAAACGAACTAACGGTCGCCCGAAGTGAATACGAATCTTTTGATTCGCGTTTTTCTAAGAAGCGCCCGCATCCGATTTCCGCCCGCTCCCGCTTCTCGTAGTGCTTAAACAGTCGATCCGCGCGCGCTCTTTCGTGTAAACAACGGAGCGTCGTCGAGCGCCGGCGGGGTAACGCCGCGTCTCATTATCGAACGCGTTCGGATTATTCGCCGCTGCTGCCCGAAAGTTTCATCCGGCGCCGAGCCAAACGAAAGCCGACCGGAAGGGCGAAGTTGGGCCCTTTCTCGCAGCGGCGCATGGCAGGGCAGCGCAGGGCCGGGCCGGGCCCGGCTGGAGCGGGCTGGGGCCTCGGCGTGGGCCGGCGGATACGCCCATCTGCTGCTGGATAGCGTTTCCCTATAATTGCCGTCGGCCGCGCCCCGAATTATCGAGTAAGCGCGCCCTTAACTCACCGCGCAGCCGAGCCGCATCACCCCGTGCCGTGCGGCGCTGCGGCCCCGGCTCAGCGCGTGCCAAGTTGGTCCCGCGCGAACTGACACAGGATGCGCGTGTAGCTGTTTAAATGTGCGTTTAAAGAAGCAACGACTGTAAACACATCTACAAAATTAGCCATTTCTAGGTGAAAATGCAACATAATCAATACGTCTCTTAAGATGGGATCGATTCGTTCTACCGCACCGACATCAATGGAGCGTACTGGATTAAACGTTGAATCAAACTTTTTTTGTTTGACGATCGAGAATCACGTGATGAGGCGGCATTGGTTTCCTAGTGGCATGCAATATCAGCAGCTTCTCCAGTGACATATTTTTTCTTGTTGCCACCAGCTCAGAATGAAGAAACAAAGGAGATAAACGTCGCGACGAACCAGCTGAGCTCTTCTGTGCGTATTTATGATGCCCATCATCAAAACACCACATCATTAAACGTATTCAGAGTACAGATATCGGATTAAAAAATATTTAACACATACAACTGAAAACTGGTATTCAGTGGCAGAACATCATGCAGGACTCACGTGTGAGAAGCGGCAACGCTGTCGAAGCCCAACTGTCTAACACAAAGAAGAATTGCCCAATGTACAAAAACCATGGTTTCACTATTTTTATTGACAAAAAATGTTCATGTAACCAATTGTGTTCCAATTTAGAGCACTGACAGTGTAGTTTAACATCATAATTTGGTGATACATGTTGCAAACATGCCACCAGATAGTTTCAATAATACACTTATGCGGTCACGCGTGACAATAACACGCGTGACAAATTTTAATTCAGTATCTTTCTGCGACATGACATCTTTCCAGATTGTTTAGAGCCGTCTACGTCGTTTTCTGTTTCAGAAACCAATTTGTTTAAATGTTTTTTTTTCTTCTAGCTAGGCCTTTCAGACTATCAAGGGGTTTAATACATTCACTTTACCATAACGTTTTGGGATTTGAAAAATAAGTAAAACGAACACTTTGCAGTTTATATGACGACTGATTAGTCTATAGATTTTATTTTTTTCTTTTCGTAGAAACTGTGTAATTTGGGGAACGGGGGTTTAGGGTACTAAATCTATTTTTCAAATTGCGTATAATGTATATTTGAGTGTTTTCATAAGCGAGAGTTAATCCATGAAGGTCAAAGAGCAATTTCACTGAAAATGAAAAGAAAGCTGTAGGACGTGTGAATAAAATTATCGTAAAATTTGTTAGAGTCATTTTATAAATATTCTGTAATATATTACATTTGGTGTTATCTATGGATTTGTGCATTCGGGAAGAACAAGAGCGTTATAAAGACTTTCCTGATAAATGTATTTTATATGGTTTTCGTTTACCTAAGCACCTACTAATAACGACTAGTGGATTCCAGCCACCCCGAATCCACTTCTTTGACGCTCGAAGCGCCAATGACGGACTGGAGTGAGGATGGATGAATTCTCGTATTATCCGGAAGCATGCGTTGCAGTTTATGAACATATGGTCGATGACTTTGACGCTACTTTGTCGAGCTACTGTTCGATGAGGTGAAGTGGTCGTTCTCTTTTCGATTCCACTCTACTCACAAATCTACCGTTTTCTTCGCCTGCATCTGAACACAAACGTTTACCAACCTAAGAGAGCTCTAATGTGCACTTACGCATAATAGTATTTCGGATTTTTTTAAACACAGATTTATTGCATTTAATTTTGCGTATTTGCTTAAATATATTTGTTTTTGCCTTGTTTAATACGGCTTCACCAGCGTTCTCATTTTCAGGTGTTTGTGTAGCAGGAATGATGTGAACTGTAGCGCGTAACCAAGTAATGTGTGTCTACACAGGTTGTTTATAAAATGCGCCATCACCGTTCCAAAGAATTCTGGCCACCTCTTCTTTGCGGCACTTTTAAAAGGAGCTCACACAGTGACTCTTTGTGGATGGTAAATTGTCGAACAGGAAAAGTTGCTGTATCAGGACAGAGGACACATCGTATACTAAAAGGGATCAAGTAGATTTTATCACACGGAAAGATCCATCAGAAAGTAGCTTTTGTTTCTAAAGGTTAATGAGATAACGTACTGATCAGTGTCGACTAGTGATTTCTATCGATTTTTACAAACGATTTTCTGGAAAATGATTTGAAGATTTTTTCTTTGCCAGTAGACGCGCTTTAAGGACAAGCTTGTAAACATTACGGAACAACAAAAATTGTTTGCAACTCTTCTTCAGCAAAAATGTTGTTTGTTTTGGACAAAATGGAATAAGAAATTATTGCTCAGATCTGTAATTCTAAAGCATGCCGGTCGATGATTTTACACTTGAAATGACTCACGATGTACACAAAATACAGCATTTAGGAATATTACAAGCTACTTGATCAATTTACGAATATGATTAATTTGTTGCTGACCATAATTTTGTCTTCTAAAGTAATTTAACCACACTGCGTGCACTTAATTTTAAATTACGATTTTGTTATTGATAGCAATTATATATAGTATTTCACTCATTAAACATAATTAAAATATGAATAAAATTATTGATATGAAAATATCGCAATAATACACATTTCCACCAAAAGGGTTTATAATTTATACCACTTCATTGTTTTTTGATGTGGTTATGTTGCCTCATTTGCACTGAAATTTCTGCTCAAGCTGCGTGGTTTGGTATTTTTAATCCACCTTAATTTAATATGTGTAATACATAATTAATCAAATATACATTTCATTAAAATTCTGAAACACGGAGATGGGCAACTCTCGTGGATTGCAATGTTTTATTTATACTACTACTAAAGTAAAAAAAAGACATGTACATTGAAACGTACAATTCATGTATATCAAATACGTGGATCAGTAAGAAAATTTAAAACTATTATTACACACAAATTTCAATGATTTGTAATTTATCAGTACCACATGGAGCCTCAATAAACTTTGATATTTCAGTTGAAATAACTGAAAAATTGCTTCACCTAAATGATATCGCAATTTTGTTCTTACGTTATAGAAATTTCAAGGAATACGTTGAGTTCTAGGAAAGAGAATTAAGAAGAAAGGAAATAATCTAATTAAAAAGAAATATAATGTATATACCTGATATCTCAATTAAGCTACAACAGCACGAACATTCTCGCACTAGTAACGGTTACGAAACACTATAATACCGCAATTTCTGTCCATATTAACACATCCAAGTTATTACTTATTAAACTCATTATCATTATTAGCGCATTATGCGCGAAAATGTAATTCATTTAAAGGTTATCCGTTAAAAACAATTAAATTCTCAGTTCCATATACTCAATAACAACACCCCAAAAAGTTATTATGAAATTTCCCAACTCTCATGACGCGCCGTTTTCATTGTATTGCAACGTAATAACTTATGAAAAGTTTTACCACAAAAGAAGTTCAGAATATTCGAATTCGGAAATACAAGCCCTTTCAAATTATGCCAATGTACTATTTTTTGAAATTGAACATGACCTATTTTAAAGAACTTATTCTTTTAAAACAGATTTTTGATTTAAGAAAAAATCTCTACTATCAATGTTATACTTTTGCACTAATTGTTTTGTAATTTTCTGAAGTTCGCCGAAAAAGGGACCAGTACCGCTTACTTTACCGTTGTGTGCTACGTACGAAGAAAAATCTTAAAGAAAAAATGGAGCTGTTTTTGAGTAGTTTTTAAATTGCATTAATCTCAACAAGAAGATAGGCCAAAACTACACGTTATTTCAAAACATTGGTCTTTTATGAAGATCTAATTTTTAGAACAAATGTCATTAATAAAATCCATATTTTCAATGTTGCAGTTGTAGGAACATGTCGAGAAAATTTCTAATTTTTACAATCTTCCCAAAATTATGGATTTTAACTAAAATGCCATCCGCGTCATATTTAAGAGTTTTTACGCAATTCAAGGACGAGCTTTAATCGAAATATTTGGAACTATTTTTAAGAAAATGTTGAGACTTCATGTAAGGTAGCCCCAAAAATCAAAATATCCGTTTTAAATTTGCACAACCTTGAGTTCTGACGGATAAAGAAATATCAATTTTGGAGAAAAGTTTGTGAACGGTTTAGACCTTCGCGATTGTCACAGACAGGAACAGACCGACAGACGTTTTACCTCAATCGATTTTTCGGTATCAATGAATGGTACCAAACCAATCATGGATTTGGTCGTCATAACAATTTAAATTTATCCACTTTTTCGTTAACATGGTCTAGCAATACGAGTTTTTCTGTCGAAATGTCACATTTCCCTCGAATCATTGCAATACTTCAATACTACGTGAACAGTAAGCGAGAAAGTGAGAAAGCTACCACCATAAAATTATTTATACTATTGGTAAGTGTGTTTTTCTACCAAACGCCTTTTGGGAATACATAAAAGCTTTGTGTCTCGCAAGTTATTCTGCAGAGTCAAAGCGCGATTGTGAGAAGAAAAATAATTCTGAACGTTCCACATTCCCAACAGACAAAGGATTTAACTTGACAAACTGGCGATTCGACACAAATCCATTCTGGAACACTTATACAGAACATCATTCCCCTAAGAGAGGAAAGGTTAGTGTAATAAAT
Organism: Gryllus bimaculatus; assembly: GCA_017312745.1. Classification (NCBI taxonomy): domain Eukaryota; kingdom Metazoa; phylum Arthropoda; class Insecta; order Orthoptera; family Gryllidae; genus Gryllus; species Gryllus bimaculatus. The sequence continues at coordinate 2,051,502 of BOPP01000125.1, read as the reverse complement.
GAAGCAAAATTTACACTCTGTCGTTAGTCAAAATGAAATCGTCAAATTCGCACAGCAATGTAATAATATGGTACATTTCCCGAATGTTAAACTTTAAAATTACGTCAATAGAATACTATTGCACGAAGAATGTATAATTACGGGTATTAAAATCGGCACTCAATGAATGCATTTGATTTTTCTATTATTATTATTATTATTATTATTATTATTATTATTATTATTATTATTATTATTATTATTATTAATAATAATAATAATAATAATAATATTATTATTATTATTATTATTGTTGCTGTAGTTACTATGCAGCTCAATTTTGTGTTTGTCATGCATTTTTCTTTGCGTCTACAGATTTCAAATGTTGTATTCAAATTTTGTATGCATATTATTAGAGCTTTGGGATTCTATTATCATCATTACGCATTGAATATTTATGGATATTTAAATAAACAGCTCTCAGGTATCAATAAAATATTTAGTTCGTATACGTAGTCAGCTGCTACCCTTAAGGATGCTATATTTATGGTTTATTGGATATTTCCGAGATAAGAAATTCTTAGAATGTTCATTTTAAATTAACCACTAGCTCTTCGTCTTTGCTTTTGTTATTTTTCCTTGTAGTTTATACTCTCGGCTTACATACTGTAGAACACATGCTGTAAAGGTCAATCCTTAGATCAATAAATATGCTTCTCCTTAGTCACCGCCAGTAGTTCCTATTTTTATTGACGTGAAAACAGTTTTCTTAGAATTTCTTGATGGTAGGTATGATTTTCTTTTTGGAAGGCGAAATAAAAATAAACTTTGATTAATGTCTATGAAAAGTTAAAACGTAATTATAAATTAAAAATGAAATCTTTAAATAATACATTTAAGTTTTTTTATATGACTGTTATGAGACTTGCACTGCCTTCTTTCTATCCCCTCTCCTCTCCTCCCTCCCCTCTGTTTTCGACAACACCCTATCGTTTCCCCACCTCTGCCCAAATCCCGACCCGACCCAACCCGACCCGCCACGTCAGGACCCGATACTACCCGATCTCTGTGCCTCTGACCGGGAGGTCCTAGGGTGCGAACTCCGACTGGTTAGATAGCTATATCGAATTCAGACGTTATCTAGAGGAGAATTCTAGCGGCCGGCTGCTCTGATCGGTAGGTTTTCGTGATTTCTCCCATCAATTCCAGGCGAATACCTAAGCAGCAGCGTAACAAACGGGCCACGGATCGCGCGCGGTCGTTCCTTGCCCTTCCTTGACCTGTCCTCACCCCTTACACACTCATGCACTACCTATACCACCACTCTTGTCAGCAGACCAGCTGGAAGCTTGTCCCAGCTTGAGCGGTCCCCGCTCGTGGGAGATACCTGCTTGGGGAAAATGATCGCCATCTGACGTAGGTCGACGTCGGATCTCTCCATCCAGAAAGGACAGATGACCGCCATCTCCCGTAATAAAACATGTGCTACACTTACGGTACTAATGTCCTTAGCCGTTGACGCGCCTCGATTCAATCAATCAATCAATCAAACCCGACCCGAGCCGATCAGTCACGACCGGTCCCGAACCATTTCTTCCCTCCTCATTCAACGCCATACTAGTCCGACCCCACCAGCCCAGGCCCCTCCCAGTCTCAAGGCGGCACCACACACTCGGCATGCGCCGAGCAGCCAGCTACTGCCCGCCAAATCGCGAACAACTGATGTGTTCGGAGAATTTTCGCTCCCTTTGATGTGTCCTACACGCGGTGAGTATGGTGAATACCGAATGTTCGGCGCTCGGCGAATCGCAAGCAACCCGTCCACACTACTCGGGTTTCGGCGAGCGGTTGCTCGGGATTCAGCGAGTACCGCATGTGTGAACAGCGCCTTCAGAAGCCACTCTGGGAAGCGTACCACCGTCCCATCGGCCCGTACTCGTCGCCAGGATCGCCCCCGCCTTCCGTCGCCCCGCCAGCCCCGGCCGGCTGGCGCGCTTCCTCGGGGCGGCGGAGGTGGGCGCTGCCGGGCGATCGCCGCCCGACTCCATCCATCACTAATGCAGGCGCCCCGAGCGCCTCGCGTCGGGTCGCCCGCCCGCACGCCCTCGGCCACGCCCCCGCGCACACAACGCGGCGCAAAGATTTTCAAGCTGAACTCCACGGATTCCCGGTTTCATTCTCTGGGAATCTGCGAGCTTGGAAGTTTGGCCAATTACTTTTTTATTTTTACGATTTTATGAATATTAATAATACGAATCACTTAATCATACTTCTGAAACTGTTATTTTAATAGATTTTAATTTAGTCATTTTTCATCTATTTCAGCTTATTCTTTTGATTTTCTATTTTTGCCTTTTTCTTTGATTTTTGTAATTATTTGCCTTGATTTCTCCTGGCAATGATATGATTAAACTGAAACATACCTGCAAGCCTGGATCATACGAAGGCACCGTCGTGTTTTGTCTTTCTGTGGAAGTAAGGCTCCACGGTCAGATGGCGTTAAAAATCTAAATGTGAAAGCTATATGATGCAAGTCAAGATTTTTGTTTTTTTACATTGACCACGTCTGGCTTTGTTCAATCTGAAGGAACCCCATTCTACATTAGAGTATGCCCTCTGATCCCATTTGGGAACAGAGCTCTATGTATATGATGTACCCTTCTTGGCGCTGGAGATTACACAGGAGTGACGAATGAAAACTATAATTCCATTTTCATTAATGTCATTTCAAGGAATAAATATGTGATTCAATTTAATATTATTTTTTACAATTATTCCTTTTGCATTGTGGTTTTTCGTTGATTGAATGCCTTTTTCTATCCCTCCTTCATCCAAAATAATTCCTTTTTTGCCTGTCTATTTAAGATAAAATAAATCTATGAACCTTATGGTTCTACTAATAAGTTATGTGAATTCCACGAATTTCGAATCAAAGGAATTCTTAAAAAATCATGTAACACAACATACTTCACTACTTTCCTTTTTCGAAGAAAATAATGCCATGAAAGAAAACATATGATATTATGTTTGGGTTGCAAAATAGAAACTCCCACTGCGCTTGCGCTAAAATTTTGATTGCCGGCGCTACTTCCCCTACCACTGGGCTCTTTCTCTTCGTCATTCACCGCGATGTCGCCACGCGGTTCGCATCTGTGTCAGTTGATGCACTTCGAGCACCATTACGCGACACGCATAGCGCGTCAATCGCGTGGCATCAACAGATCGTGGCCACCGCTTGCCGCACTCGCTCTCACGCCAGTTCGCACGCGCGTTGACGGGCGGTCGCAAGGACGAAAGATGGGCAGTGGGCGAGGGACGCTTTACCCTCGTAGCACCGCTTACATGAGGCTGGCTAGCTGGCGGACAATCGACAGAACAGCGACTGGCAACGTATACATGCCGAAAATACTAGAAGACAGTGCGGAAGGCAATTCGCAGGGCAGCAGACATTCCTGGCTCAATTGCCGGGTGGTCTTCAAGTTTTTCGACTGAACAGGAAACAGTAAGTAGATAACAAGGATGGACAACTGTCACCGTGGATACGAGGCTGCGCAGTGCAGAAGAAACGCGAGTGTAGTCGTGTGCTTGTAATAAGTGGCCCTGCGTTTTAATCTCAACGTATGAAACTTTCAAGTATTATGAAAAATGGATTAGTTTTATTAAAATATTATTTTCATTCCGTCTTGTACTATTTCTATAACATTTTTGTTTTGTTTTTAAGGTCGCATCAACATCTACATCATTAGCGACCACTATTGGATTTAACGTTATGTTAACTACGAAGATGACATAATATGGTGATGATAGGGGGTGGAAGGACGAACACAAATATAACCATGCTCGAGGCGGATCTTTCAGTTAGAGATCACTACGACACTACTGCCTTAACGATCTGGGCCATCCGGACGACTTTTTTTGTAGAAAATCGCATTGGTGGTAGAGAGATACTTTTGACATGTGGATTGGAGAAAAGAAATACTGTATTTGTGGGTGCGTGGCACCTCAACACTAAAAATTTGCAAATCTGACCAAAAGTGTAATGATGTCCAAATTGAACACTTCACATATCCCCAATGTGAATTGTGATGCATTAAAAGAGAAAACCATGCCAATAAGTTAAGGTTATGTCAACATGCATCACGCTTGCTGTCAGTGGTAAACAAGTAAATCGGAGTAATGACTTATTGTATTCGCTTCAAATCACCATTAAGTAAATATTTTTATTTAATACATCATAATGGCATTAACATTCACAATAGTACAAGCTGGGTGTTAAACAACAACACGACTCATCAACGCGAGCGGCGCCAATTTTCTCCCGTCGCGGTCAGAACCAGGACATAGACATTCTTTAAAGACAGTGAAAGCAGCGGCTATCTTGTGGACTGTTGGCCATCTTGTGTTACTGGTGCATGGCCAATGGTCAATTCAATTCAGTTCAATGATACCGCATTGTATATGGCGAGCCTATGGGCATCAAGTCGGCTCTTTCATCTGAAAATGGAAATTTCGCTTCGCTCCATGCTATTACCCGCCAGTTGCGACAGAATGTGTCACTCAGACGAGGCAACAGACGATTAGTGTTTAGCTCAAAGACTTCATTTAGGCTTGTGTGTCTTTTACATCCTGTAAATGTCGAAAATGGGGCAATTATCTTTTAAGGAAGGTGCGCGAAGGAATTTTTCGGCCTTAAAAATCCACGGCTTCGATCGGATTTGAATTCGAAATCTTGAGTATATCCGTCGGACGTAACTCGTATAACTGCTACACCACCGAAGCCGTCGTGACTTATACTACATCAATTTATTTATAATTACACTTGACACTTATTCAGCTGATAGGGTGTCATCCAATTGGGAACTTCCACATCATCATGGTGACGTCATTGTAGCGACATAGTGTTTTCCCGTTGGATGACACTGTGGCGAGTCGCCATTACAAAATCGCACCACTCTGAGGGGACTCACAAGGCGCGCGACATGTAAAGACGCAAACATTCCGCAGGCTACCTCTAAAAAGGTTCGCCGAGTTCAAGCAATGCCCTAATTCATATGCAGGTAGGGGGGAAGTGAGCCAGAGATGGAGGCAGACGAGAGGAAGCCGTAGCAAGTGAGTGCGTACGGTACGTCAAGAACCCCTAGATGATGAGACACGCCCACAGAGCTTCGCCGCCGCCCTTGTAGGAGCGTCTAGTCCACGGCGTAATGGGGAAAGAGGTTGTCATCTCTAAAGCTCGACTCCCGTACCTGATATATCAGAGTCCCTCACTCTCTGGTCCCTCTTTAATGAGTAATAAAAAGGTGCGTTAAATTCAAACACGATCTCTCCTTTGAGTAAGCTGCCCTCCCCCTTCCCTTCAATCTTTACAAGCCACCAATTCACCAGAGTACTCCATGTGACGCACCCGCTCCAGGAATATGCTAAAGTTAGTCAGCTCCGAAGGCGGCACATCGCAACACCGTAACAGCTGACTTACGTCAAGTGCCACTAGTATATATTTCTATAGTGGCTGATGACATAGGGTCATTGTTATACCTCCTACCTTACAAAATAAAGTTTATAATTCATTCGCGAACGTCCTTCTGAACGGGGCTCGTGCCGTCATAAATGTGCTTACCAGTGATAAAAATATTCTTTTTAAAAGGCAGAAGATGTAACAACGACAAAATAGGGAATTGTGCACGCAATAGCGCCAGCACTATCGATCTCTTGCGCATGCGCAATGCACTAAAGTGGTGCGAAACGTGACTTCGCATGCCCAGAAGATCTATAGCACTTTAACGTTCGAGTTCGTACAAACTCCCTAATGTCATCGGCCACTCTAGAAAAACCGAAGTACAGTCGGCTTGATCCGCTTTGGCGCGCGGTGCGGGGGTGGCGCGGGCCCACTGTGC
>BOPP01000125.1:2000956-2043812 GCA_017312745.1 Gryllus bimaculatus | reverse complement strand
CGGGCGGCCGCAGTTTGTCACGTGCGGCCACGACGCACAGAGGCCCAACACGACTCCGGGAAAACTGATGGGCAAAACTATCAGAGACCAATCGTATATTTTCTGCACCGGAATTGGTTTCTTTTAAATTTAGAATCTCGTTGTTGATGTACAACCTAATATGTGACGGAAAAGGAATTTTTTACATTTTGGATTCAATGATTTAGAATTTGCTTGTTCTTTAGTTTGATAACCATATTTCGAAAGAAAACTTGAAATGGTGGTCTTAAAATAGAATATAAAAAACTTCCTTGATGACTTTACAATACACTGATGATAGAATATCTTATGTGTGTTAAAAAAGGCATGAGAGTTTTTGGAAGGTACTTTCAGAAAAATATTACTATAAATAAATAGCTAATACTGTTATACAGAAAGTGTAGAATGCCGAAACTTAGCGAACTGTTCACTATTAACAACAAACAGCAACAGTTCTTCTTTCCTCCCGTAAATTTTGTTTTTTTTCACATAGAAGGTTGTCTATAATCAAGGATGATCTTTCTTATTTTAATTTTTTTCAATCGTGTTAATCGAAAGATTGTGATTTTAAAAATTAAAAAGTGTATCTATTCGCAAGACTTATGGTACAGATTACAAATGAAAGTGTTGGAACAAATAATTTAGGAAGAAAGAGAAAAAAATATTTTTACGTAGTGTGTGAGGAAAATTGAGAAAAAAAAATTTCCCCAAATTCTATCTCTTACATAATTTTACAGATTTTAAGAGTTATAATTTCGAAACTTTACACAAAATATTTCATTTAATTACGAATTTTTTATAAACAAATGAAAGCCGCATCACTGTGATCAAAACAACAGCAACATTTGATTGCTCTCGATCCATAAACCCTTTCATCTTAAATGCGCATTTTTTAAATCCTAAACTGAGGAATAAGTACTTATTAATTCATGTAATAAAATGAAACAAATCAACTTCGCGTCACAGAGATCGAAAGGTCAACGATATTTGAATGTTCTCATCAGTCCTTAAAACTCCGTGTATTAGGCTGGAAAGTCAGTTCCTGCAGTCAATGTGTTGTCTTCTTCAAAACTATGAAAATGTCCGTTTGAGCCCTGAGAATAAGTTGATAACACATGGCAAGTAATTTTATAAGACGGCAATATATTCTTACATTGATTGATTACCTGATAGACCAATCAAGCGTGAATAAATAAACAACTCATTTGATAATAATCGATGATCTTAGTGGATAAGTGTAAATAACCAGACAACTCGATTTCTCTTATTAGGCGCTGATTTAATGAACTTGGTGTTATGTTCATGAACATACACGCGCCTATTGCTAGACAAGCAGAGGAATTAAATTTACCTGATTGTAGAGAAATGCAGATTATTATTAAGATATTCCAGCAGTATACATTACTTTCCCATTTTCAACAAAATATTACCAACTTATTTACTGGAGTCAACGATAGTGTCCCTCTGGAGGTCACAATGATGTGACTAGAGCTTTTTTAACCATTTACTGAGTCAGCTCAACATCCAAGAACTATTATTTGTCTCTGACCCCGATTACAAGCACAGTCTGTAACATCACCAACGTGCAAGACATAGGAAGTCACAAATGCTTTGCTCTAACGATTAGTTGGAATTCCGAATAGTGAACGAGTAATTATTATTTTCGTCAGCCACAACTTACGGTCATTAATCCAGAAACTGTAGTGTATCTTATATGCCGGTGATCCTCCTCCAGCTGGAATGAGTTAGTCGGCGCCTTCGTACACGTCGGGTGTTCTCTCTCCTCCAGATATATCCTGAAGCATCTCCCCATACGTAACAAGCTGTAAACTTCCAATTGGGCTTCCGGTAAGTGTGGTGGTAGAGTGCATTTGTGTGCGTAAATGAGGGTTGAGGTAGTACACAAGGAATGGGTCACGCCGGACCCGTTCGTTGGGGAACTGCTCCGGCATTCACACGCCATTGGTCGGTGAAAACACGAAAAACTACCTCTCGGCGCAACCGGCTCCTCCAGACAGCGGGCGAAGTCGAGCCAGCTACAGAGCCAGCATCGAAAACCCTCCACCGTCAGGGGCTCCAACCCCAGGACCACGCATCCAACGATATTGCCACCGAACCATCACGCTGACCCACTGTAGTCGGTTGGTAGGGGAGCAGGCCATCGAGGGGTGAACGTTGTTTGTCACGCGGACACGACACGACGCGACGCAACGCATCGAGCGCGTGAGTTGTCACGAGGTTCAACACACACGCACGTGCGTTACATGGAGCGCGCAGCAACAGTGGCGCTTAGGCAACGCAGGAAATATTTCATTGCAAATTGTCCCGCTCAATTGGCGCTAATGTTTGTTAGTGTACAGCATGAGAACCCGCTCTGCAAACGTGGCAGAGGGAAATCTCTTTGCTTTGGCTTAATAATTACAAATAGAAATAACGCAAAAGGTTAAAAGGAAAAAAATGAAATGTGAAAAAGATACAATTATTAGGAAGAACAGGAATGCTATGAAAATGTCATCTATAAAAAAGTACAGTACAGCTCGTGCATAGTTACCGCTACGTTACGTATTGTGGCATGCAAATCGCTCACCCTATGTTATGATGTTTCACAAGGGAATAATATTTTAAACCGGAATATCTTTCAGTACATATACCATCTACTGTTATTTTAAAATAGTTCACGTCAGATTCATCAACCGAGTTGTGTGGTAAACGTTTTTTGCAGAAATAGTTTGTTATTCTATGGATACAAATTTCTAAAGTACTGCTTGAATTCGTGTTAGTAAAAAGTTGTTTGTTCTGTATCGCAATTTATTTTGAAACTTGGTTGAACGCCTGAGACTTCGTACTGTTTCCAAACCGAAATTCTGAACGTTATTTCCAAAGCCGCCTTTATTCTTACTCATGGATTCTAGAGTCAAAATAATAAAAACGAGATTTGTCACAACAATCTGTCCGTAGGATTAGTTAATGTAAAAATACTCTAGCTTCAAAGTGGAACCTTGAACCTGTCTATCTCATACAGAATGAATATTTTGGTTTGCATTTCTTATTCATAGTTCAATCAAATTTTGTATTTTCAAATTATAAATATTTGAATAAATAAATGATTTTGCTACTTAATAGAAAAGTACGTTTCGATAATTCAGTAATTGAAACAATTACAACCTTAAAATAACCCTTTAACATTTAAAAAAAGTAGATACTGAATTTGCGAATCAAAAATCATCATAATTTCTACTAATCTTACGAAAACGAAATTTCAGAGTATCTTTAAATTCCGTTTCGTTTTCTCACGATTCAAGCGTTTAAACGCTCTAGCCTTCGTTTTGATAAATACACGCATTCTTTCAACGTTTCCGTGAAAAACAACCCTCGGTCATTTTTCCGTTCTTGTTGACGCAACCACGATAAGAACAGCACTAATTAATCTTTATCCGCGAATTACCGACACCCTCGCGTGCTTCCCCGTTCCCCAACGCACACGCCACGCCGCGCCGCTCCCCTCCCCTCCTGTCGCTGGTCGAGTTCTCGAGGCTGCGACTGACTGCGACGGAATGACGAATGGGCCGTTTGAATGACCGTTCTCTACGCACGCGGCCGGCCCGACCCGACCCGACCCGACCCGGCCCGGCCCATCCTGACCCCGCCAACTCGGCCCGACCCTACCCAAACCCGACTCGGCCAGACCCTACCAGACCCGACGTGAGGCGGTCCTTGGAGCTCAAAAGACCGGGCCGTTTGAGTTGTTTATACTTACTTTCCGGGATGATGAACTGCGTAGTCGTTTCAGACGTGTGTTTTCTTGTTGTGATTGCTGGCGTGCGACATAAAAATGTCAGGTCAGGAAATAAAAGGTGCTTGTACCTTCTGTGGTCAACGATGTTATCGCGTCTAGGGGACGAGGCCGGCACATCACTCAGGGAGATTCATGTTTATGGGCGGTGTCAACATATTTTGAAGTTACGGAAATGTCACTTGGGGCCCACCCGAGGCCTGCGCATTACGACGACTGCTCAGAGGCAGGAAAAATCCCCAGGGCGAACGCACGCCCCGCAGCCATGGACTCCTCTTGACTTTCATTTCTCCGTTTATGCTATCATCCGACGTTCATTAACCCACTTCCGTTTCTTCATGGCCAATTACGTATACAATTTTATGCTAACTACTTGCAGAAGGGAGAGTAAATGATACAAAAGCACGGGTTAGCGGAAAGCAAGAAAAATATCATCGGGAAAAAAACAAAATTGTACAATATCTAACATGGGCTCTTACATTAAGAAAATATCATAACTATTTCAATCTACATTTGAGTAGAACATTAAACGAAACCAATAAAAAAGTCGCGAATTATGTTCGTTTTTGACACTTGATGTAAAATTGATTTGACATAAATATGATTTGATGATTTGATATAAAATTAAGTGTAATATTTGTATGGTTCACATTAATTTTCATTGATAGTGTGAAACTATAAAGACTTAATATATTTTCAACAAGATCAAAGCAATTCATACATTTGTGCTAAGCGGATTTCCGTTGAAAATAAAGAGCAATCGCCCGCATAAAAGAAAGAACTACCGATTTTATCGGCAACTAGAGCGAGGAGGATACGCTAAACTGCTATAAAACACCCTAATTAAACTATGCACGAAAATGAAAGATGACATGCTTTGGTAGCACCTGTGACGAAACAATCTTGAGAACTAGATTTACACAAGTACGTGGCAGCCACAAACTGCAATATTATCCCTTGCACTGGCTAATTCAGATTTGAAAAATCCCCTTCGTACAACAAAAAGTAGTTAGACCTGTGAATAGATACATATATGCGCGTACAAACCATGTGCAGAGATGAGCGATATTCATCGACTGTTCGTCGTTGACCCACAACACTGGGTCGATAGGACAGGAGATAGATGACACAAGCAGAGATACCTGCGTATAGCGACATATTTTCATGTCAAGTTGACATTGATATCCAACCGATGCAACAGCAAATATTTCTGATTTCGTTTGTGAAGTAAGTTGTTGTGTTTCAAATAGCATGATTAACAATTCGGGGTGGAAATTGCAAGTGGGCGCAATTTTCTTCAACTCTCTAAGAAACAACGTGCAATTAACTAGAATTTGTCGTTGTTTTTTCAATGTTGCTTTTTTACCACAAAGTAGTTGGAGACATTTGAGATTAACTACAAAAATTTCAATTGATATCAAATTTTTCACGTATACAAAATTATTATTATCCATCAATACAAAATTAATTCTTAAATATCATATACTCATATTAACAAAATAACTGTCCAAGTTTCTTCGCCTACATATTATACTAAATGTGAATATAAATTTTAAATGTTACCGTTTCAAATATTTAAGGACTCTCATGAAATGTTTTGTAAAAATATAGGACAAAATTTGTAATACAACGCCATACTATAAAACAAAGTATGGCAAAAAATAATAAATAAAAGGCATCATCAAAATCAATCAATCGATAGCAGTAAACCGACGTATGTACTCTTAGTAACTACACTCCGAGACTTCATTAAACAGCACATGCAATACCCACTAAGCACCACATCATGTACAACTAGGTGTAGTCAAACCCAAATGACACTGGGGGTGTTTTAGAACTAGCGATCTCAGTCGCCAAATGCATAAGAGAGTATCAGCAAAGATTTGAAAAATCTATTCACAATTCAGGAGAGCACACTAGTAGTTAAAGAGAAAAACTACATAAACATAAATACTTCTAACGAGTGGCATGTTTGTACATGCTGCTGCAGGAGCTCCCGTAAAGGGATGGCAGAGATATATCGAATTTTCCACAATATGATATTTCGTTGACAACTTATCACTGAATTGAAACATATTTGTTTCGATATATTTTACCGTTTTTTTAAAACGAGAGGTTTTCAATAAAATATCTTCGAATTAATTTCACTATTGTGTGAAAATGAAAACATTCATTAATTTCATTGGACAACCAGTTTTTTATTTCACAAACAGACTAAATCTGGAGTGCATAGATTCAGATATACTGGGATTTATTCTATATTTCGTACTCAGTAAATCAAAGATTTACTGATCATTTAAATACTATCTTGTTCTTTTTTTCTTCTAATAAAGTGTATTGCAACAAACCGAGTTATTAATAAACGGCATATTATTTTTCAAACAACAGACAGCATATTTATATTTGTATCTCAATACGTTCTGATATCGACCAGCCAATGTGAAAAACAAGAGCAACCCCAAGTACGAGCGAATTCTTTATATCCAGCTAAACCAAGATTTACTCACTTGATTTGAATTTTTCTCCTCCTAATTTTTCTCACATTCTCGAAGAAAACCCAAAATACTGAAAACACAATTTTATATGTTACATATGCAGACACTTCATAATCAATGTTACACACTTCTAGAGAACGTAGAAAGTTCGATTACGATTATTTTTTACCAATGAACATATACTGCGAAATTGCACATGAATGTGTTACCTACTATGTATACGGGGTTGCTTGAGAAACAGGGGCAAAATCGAAATGTACAAATGCGTGTAATTCTGTTATGTGCAATTCTCCAGTATAAATTCACTGACAAAAAGTGATCATTTTCGCCCCCTCCACATGCCTTTGAAGTATGTAACATTTATTCTGACACACTTTATACCGTGTATTCGTATTGGTAGTATTTCAAAAATATGTTTACCGTATATTCGCAAGTATAGCGTACACTCGGTATAATATTAATATTATATAATCATATTGGTAGTAGTATTTCAAAAAAATATATTTTACGTATGTTCGTATACTGTATATATTGATTGTTCATATTGGTCATTTAATTTATAAGTCTAATAATTACCTACGAAATAAAAAAATAATACTGGTGTGGGTAGCAATATTCCAAACCGTAAATCGACATATCGCTACGCAAAGCGGCTCCGCCCCTAGGGGCAAGCGCCCAACGCTGCGTGTATGCGTGCTACGTGTCGCGGGGTACGGGGTACTCACCGGCTGGCCGTTGACGAACCAGGTGATGTTGACGGCCGGGAAGGAGGCCGGCGAGGAGCAGTTAGCGCGCAGCCGCTCGCCCACCGAGTAGCGCGCCTTCTCCACGGTCAGCAGCGGCTCGTGCTGCGGCACCTCTGCAACACGCAACGCACCACTCGCTTTTTTTTCTAAACTAAATATACTAAAAAATACATACAAAATTGTTGGTTATTACTCTATTAATTGCTCGCCTGTAATTATAAGTTCACCGTGCAATTAAATGTCCTCAGCTATCAATCAGAATTTAGAAAGAAGATTAAAATCGTTGAATTAAGTGACAATATCATAGATGTAGCCAAGGTATTTCTAGTTGGCCGTATATCATGAACAAAACTTTATATAATTGACTACATACAACATTTAAATAATGACTGAATAAAACAAAATTAGTGAGTAAATGTAGGCTTGACACTAGCTGACTAATGGGACAATATAAAATATTTAAAATGAACATTACAAATGAGAAAACAAAAATGATAGCTGAATTTATCAGTTCTAAAAAGTACATCAGCAAACCTTTTGAGTCAGAATTTACTCGTTTTTCCACTTTCGACTATTTACACATGTATTCTCTCTTATATTTGTACTTACTTTGCATCAGAAATTATGTTTTCATGGTCTGACAGCATCTTTTAATATTTCATCCGGAATATGTTCAATAATTTCCATTTACAAAATATTTCTTCATTCTTTAAGTAACTACGGTGATCTTAAGTGCACAATGCCCATTAAAACACAGAGCTCCCACAGAGCTTGCACAGATCCCCACACACAGGCCCATTAAAATTGGTCTTTCTCAGAAGCAATATGACGTCGAAGTGTATGAAGTGTATGTCTCGAATGGTAAACACGTGTTTGAATGTCTCGAAATTTAAATTATTCCTAAATGGAGAACATATTGAATGAAGACGTTGATACAGGGTTTAATTGCAGCTGTGGTAATAAAAAATCTCGCTCTATCGTCACTCGCTTTCTTTAACACACCACTCGTCCAAGTACACCTCATTTTATCCACTCATTCTATTAATTACTATTTACTTTACCTCACTACATTATATCACGAGGAGATTCCAATACTTTTCCTCCCTAACAATACTATGCTAATTTTCAGTCGTAAGTTTCGTGTTTCAGATCATTTTGAGCTGTAACATTTTACCCACGTCAGGATTACGATCAATTAGTGTTGTATCCAAAGATGGCTAAGATTGGTGCAACTGTCAATGAAATACTCCCAAATTTCTCCCAAAAATCGAAATGTCTCTTTGTATGGACGTAAGTATGTCACGCAAAACCGCCCGTTTATAAGCTTTTGAGTCGAAACTAGGTAAATATTTCAGCCCTAAGATTTAGTTCGGGCCGTTTTGTAATCATTAAGATATTTTAAATTTTGGAAGGTACTTTTCATGAAGCTCCCGTGATATAAAAAATAATTCCTGGAAAATGAATTCAGTTTTTTAACTTTTTTGTTAGAATATATGAAAGTGCATTTATAAAAATGGTAAGGTTACAATCTTCATTAAAACCTATAAAATTTTCAAAATTGCACAGTTCAAATGTATATTATGATCTTACCTTAGAATATAAAAACATATTTTCTCAAAGGACTTAAGCACTCAATTTTATTTCTTTATATGATTCAAGTGATTGCATCTTTTTAATATGAGTAATTGTTGAGTAATAAGTATCCAATAAGAAAATGTTTCGGTACGACGCGTGTTCCTACTAGTTATTTTTTAATTAACTTTATTACAATGGCGTAAGACCCAAGTTACAACAGACTTTAAAAATATTATTACATTACATAAGAAATCAAATGTATGAATAGACGTCAGAGGAAAAAATCACACATCAAATAAGAAATATATAAATGCTAAATGGGTCTTTCATCTTTTTCTCATTATTTGGGCCAAGAACTAGAAAGGGATTATTAATTGGCAATTTCAAGAAAAGCATAATAAAGTTAATTTTTGTACACAATAAATTATCATCCTGTGTATTTGAACAATACATGATAATATGTATACAACTCTACAATGTAATTGAATCAACGTAATGAGACACATACCTATGGTTACTGTTCATTTAATAAAACGAGCAGATTTTTTTCATTAAAGTTAATAATAGAACACAAAAACCATTGTATAATAAGCTGAGGTGAAATGCGTGTTTATAATAGTATATTATTCAACTTGTTTATAATGCTAAGTTTTATTGCGTAAGTACATATTTTGAAAGCAAACAAGGTTAGGAGCGAGGTTTCATTTTTTTATGAATGCAATAAAGCATCATTATAAACGATTTAAATACGTTATTATTTTTGTATAACAGCAATATAAATTTGAAAGAGAATCAAAATTAATTTTTTTAAACAACTTTACAACTACTTTACCTATTGTGACGTCACGAGTTTTTGACAGATGTGCGAAAAACCGGTGGTCAGCTGTTGAGTTTACCTCCAGCTACCTCCCCACGAGTCTGTGATTACGCAATTTTGGTGATGACACAATTATTCGTGGCGTAAACGGCAATTATAACATAATGCGTGTCATAAGATGATATTTTATGAACGATTACTTGTAACGGAAATGGTCGTTTATTCTGGAATATACTTTTTATATGTTGGAATACAAAAAGTAAATTACGTAATGTAAAAAATATTTTTTCAATTAATTTTTCTTCTGGATTTCATCTTGTAGTGCATTGCTAATATTAGTTCTTTCCGCCGCTCTCTCTCTCACTCTCATTTTCTTACGTGAACTAACACAATATTCTCACCCTACCTCTACCCGTGTTCAACTAACTTGATATAACTTTCATTGAAGTGTTTGAAGAATGTTTCAAAATGAACAGTATCTTTCCATTTAATCGCACTCTATTGAACACGTGTAACCATTATGATTACACAAAGCCTGTGGCTCGGTGCGTCCAAACAAATTAATACATTCACAATAAAATTTAATTCAATCGTCCACAAGAGAAGAAAATATATTTCATTATAATGAATTCACGTGCAGAGGCAGCAAAGAAACGTTTATGAAAAGTATGGGACAAACAATGGTGTTAACGGTAAGTTGTAGCTGAGCTAATATGCGAGCACTGCGACGGTGCCAAGGTCGGTGACTACGTGTTAGGCCAGCACGGACGCATGACAGGCCAGCTGACTGGTGTTAAAAAGAGGCTGATTCTTGGATAAATTCCGGCAGCATTTTTCTCGCAGTTTCTACAGTGTTTTTTCTTTTGGGTGGAGGGAGGGAGTTAAATTCAAATTTGAGGTCTGCTACCTCAAGAAATATTGCTTTCACAGAGAAAATCGCAAACAGAATTTAAAATTTTCCACGTTATTTAGTTCTCCGTTTTTATCTAGAAACCAATACCCTTCATCCAAACAGTCTATAAATGTAAAATTGAAGTAGATAAAATTGTATAAAAAATGTATATTTAACTTTTTTATTTTTCAAAATGTTCAGGCGCTGTAGCACTTTGAAATACTTCAATATTTTGCCCATCTGCGCAAATTGGGAGCAAATCTCCTTCCAGCTGTATTATCTTGTGACAGCACTTTAGTTTCACTACCGCATGTTAAGAAACGACAACTAAGTATGAGTAAATGATTTGCATTGTTACATAATTAACACCCCGCTATTCACGGAACCTGACAAACGCGTATGCTCGCGCAAGGTATTTGAATATCGCAGCCTTCGGAAACCAAAATAGGACGGAATACAATACGTTCTCTACAATACAATATGTTTGTTTCGTTACTATCTCTCAAGAAATATAAGTACATCTGCAATGTCCATAATGTGACATGATAGCCAAACAAACGCAGCGCAATGCTTCGTTGTCGTCCGATAGCGCTTATTAACTCCATTTAACCACATGGGGGGAGGGGGGTCTGAGCTGCGTGACGTTTTCAAAGGTAAAAATCCACATTGGTCTTATATCTAAAGCATGGAAAAGACTCCTGGTCACATACCAAGTAAAATTATACTCTACAACAGCTCCCGTTCTAAATATATCCAAGTTAGTGTGTTCGAAGTGTAAAAAAATTGTGTTTTTAGGGTTACTAAAAAGGTGAACACTTTTTCATTTTTATTTGTTAAGTTGATATTTCTCGAGGTGACAAATCTCAAATGCAAATTCAGCACTCAAAAACATGAGAACTGGTGAGAAAATATTTCCGGACAATTTTTCTACTCCGAACACCTTTTGACTGAATTATGAAGCGATGTTGTTCCTAGGTACTCCGACGGCAAAAGAGTTGGCTTTTGTGACACGGAACGGCTTTCATGTGGCAGCAGAGCACTCCATGCCCTCGGAGTACTTTCTGTGAAATGACATATGGATGTCCGTGGGCTGATGGATATAAATTTCTGAAAATGCATGCTCTGCTGCAATATTACGTACAACGAATGTCCAACTTCGCAGAATACAAACCTGGCTTTGAGATCCCGCGGGCAGAATCAGAAGCAACGAGGTAGAGAGAAATTTCAATTGATGATTATAAAACAAGTTTGTGTTTAGAGAAAGCACGACCTCCATGCCTGATTATGATCATCAGTTCTGTGCGTAGAAATTGTGATGAACGTAATGAAAAATTTGTTTAAATGAAAAAAATATGTTTTGCTTTGTTTATAATTCGTGTATGCTCAGTCAATAGGTCATTATCAAATACTGTTGTAGTAATGGTTGGTACACCCCTAGCGCGAAACATTAAATGAAAATATTTCAAGAAATTAATTATAATTCGTCACCAACAAAACAGATTCCTCATTGAATTCGTTTAATTCAACTATCGAACCAAGAAACACGTGTAAATTCAGCTAGACCCACCACCTACACCTATTGTGGCATCGTGGTAACGAAACGAGGGCACACACACAATATATCTATTTACAATCTGTTTATCTCTATATACAATCTATTACAAGATGTTTACAACTATGTACAGCTTTGGGGTCACGTTCGCTATCTCCCTCCGTTAGTCTCACGCGCACTGCTCCCCATCCCCTGACTAGTGCATCCTCCACCCGGACGCTTCACCGCGCTGGTGCCCGGACACACAGATCAACGCACTCGCGGTGTCACCAGTAGTACACGTCTGCTGTGTGTGTAAGTAAAGGGTGAGGATACGACAAGAAAGAGGAAGGAAAGATCGCGCGTGGTCCGTGGCCCGTTTTTAAAAAACTGCTCCGGCATTCGCCTGGTGTTGATCGGAGAAACCACGGAAAACTAGCGATCAGAGCAACCAGCCTCTAGAATTCTCCAACAGACAGCGGCTGGATTTGACCTAGCTGTGTACCCAATGTAGACAATCCTACCAACATCGTGACTCAAATTCCAGGGTCTGCCAGTCAGAGGCACTGCAGTGACGTCAATTGATGCTCTAAGCCACCTAAGCCGGTTATTAGGCCCCGAGATATGCCCGTCGAGAATGTGGTGCGACAAAACCGATGGGTAAACCTGCGTGAAAATAATAAAATAAAGAATAGCAATTACATTATTTAAAACTTCCCATCTTTTCTTGCATCAATCTTCGTGAATTTACACATAATTCATAATTCCAAAACTGTCGGCATTAGAAATTTTCTTCTGTCTTCGTCTAATACAACAGAACAATCCTTACCTTTGATTATCACACCAATAGGCCGTATATTTCCGTTATTAACTTTCTTGAAACTCTCTCCGTAGACGTTGCAGATAAAGAGACTATAAAGCTCTTAGTTATAGTCACGTCAGTAACTTAGTTATACACACACACACACACACACACACAAATAGAACGTAATAATACGCGTAGTAACCAGTAATTAATTATTACCTGAAAAGTCAATAAAAGGAATTCGTATCTTAAAAAACATAGTACTTTAGTACACCTCAAAGAAAAATGTTAAGCGGAAAGACTCGATTAAATAGCAGCCATGAGAACCATACCACATTTAAATTTTAAAATTGATGAAAGATCCATTGATAGAATATGTCGTACACTGTAAGGCCAATTACAAGTTTTTATTACGACACATCAGATATTCTTGTATTTTTCATTATTCGATTTTCAATGTAAGGTTTAGATAAAATATAAATATAAATAGATAAAATATAAATATTAATTGATAATTAAAGTTTCGGAAAACAATGAAAATTTAACAATAACATTAACTCCAATTGTAGAGTACCGCCATTACTAAAAAAAATGAATTTACATATAGTACTACATAATGGGAATTCAAACATAAAAAAATAGAATTAATGCATGTACGGAGATACTAAAACAACATTTAAGAGTTAATTAAAAACAGAACATTATCAAAATGTAATCTAATGAAACTCAAAATAACTAGAAACAAAGGAAAATATTGTTTTAAAAATTATAACAGAAAAATACTAAATGATGTTCACATCTTGAAATAATTACACTTATTTCAAAGCACTTTTGTATTCATTAAGCAGTCTTCTCTGTCTCTTCAAACAGAGACATCCTCTGCAAATCCCCTTATATTTCACAAGCGCCCTCTGTGGTCATAAAGTAATAACGAGCCCGAAATTTTGACGGGTTTATGCAACGTCACGTTCGCGGCAGGTCTCTCCACTCGCGCCGCCCGCGCCGCCCGCGCCGCCCGCGCCGCCCGCGCCGCCCAGCGCAGCACCGACCACCTTTGAAGCGGAGCGGAGAGGGAGGAGCCGTCACTCGCGGGGCCACGCCGCCCACTAATCTCTATCTCCTCCCCGTCGACGCCCGCCGCTCTCCCCTGCTCCATCACACGTGCCGTCGCCCCTGCCGTCGCCCCTGCCCTCGCCCCTGCCCTCGCCCCTGCCCTCGCCCCTGCCCTCACCCGCGCTCTCACCTTCGCCAGAACTCACTACCACTACCCGGCCATATCACACGTCATACAGTTGCAAGAACTACTCGGATATCAGCCCTCGACAATATCTCGCCGACTCCCTCGTCTGATTCTTACCCTACGATATGACTCACGGTTAAGCCCTCCACCACATCTCTTCCGTGCGTTTGGCCTCATCCCACTCCCAAACTCTCGCCCGAATAACATATCCCAACGCACCTTCATCCCCCAATCGCACCCTAGTAGTCTTATCTCAGTCACACCTGTTCCCTTGGCCTCGTTCTCGACTTCTCTCCCTTTCGCCCACATCTTCGTCTTCTTCCCACTCTTACACCACTCTCTCGCCCAAACATTCATCCACATTCTCGCCTTCGGCCGTGCCCTTCCCTTCGTCCTTTCCTTCACTCTTACCCTCCACCGCTTTTCAGCCATTACCACACGCCCCACCTCGCACACACTCTCCGCTTAAAAGATTGCGCCGCGCTATATTGCTCGGAGGCAAGAGGGATCGCGGTATTATTAGTCACTGTTTTGCCCAACCCGCCGGGCGTCGCGACCCGCAATGCTGAGCCTTGATAAAATTCGAGTTATTCGCGTGGGGGCCGGGCCACGGAGGCCGGCAGGTTAGCGAGATCGTAAATACTAGTTACCGCTCCTACGCCGGCTGTTCCAATATTTTTTGCGAGGTCGCAAAATACCTGGCTTGCGGCTGGGATTTGTTCTCTGATGAAATAAACGGTCTCCTGTTAATTGCGATAACTCTGGCAGTTGCGGTGGCCGAAAATCCGGAAGATATACGCGCTCGTACATGATGCACCGGAAAGAGTTTACAGCGGTGCAGTTGGGAATTAGACAGGAGACGATGTCTCCAAATGTATGAGAGGCATATTCCATTGAAATTCCTTTTTTTTAATTCACTTGCTACTCAACACAATACGATAAATGATCATTTTATTTTGTAAGTCTAGTAACAAAGATATCATCCTTCTCTTACAGTGGGTTCTCATCATGTGGATGTGTTTCAATAAGTTTATTCCTAATCTCAAATAATTTCATTTTGAGTGAATCCACGTATTTTTTCAATCGACGGCTCATGGATTATTAAATTTTAAATGACGTTTTTAATTGGATTTATATAATCAGTCTGTTGGTTTTCTTCAATGAAATAAAAAATCCTGAATTGATTGAAGACACTTGTAACGATTATTATATACATCATATACAACAGTTTATTTCAAGCACATTTTAAAGAAGTCCCCTGACAATCGAATTAAACTTCGTAATTGGCAAGTGATCACTCTTCTCGCTCTTTTCTAATTGTGACTTTCACTCACAACCCTGATCAGTCCTCCTCACAGCAAGATGAGCTCAGTTCACTCCCCTGACGACATTCAAAACTATGATCTGAGACACATTTTACTCAAACTTTGTGAAATATCTTCTACTTCTCAGTTATGATGTTTTCTTCTCACGGAGTAACACGGGAGCCCAATTTCTTATAATATATACTTAACTAATTTTGCAGATATATTTGCTAAAAAAACGTTTTGGATTTTTCGTTATAGAAGCATGTAACCTTGAGCACCTTAAATTACACTCCAATAAACAAACTACGTGTTTTATGTGACATATACAAAAAAAACGTTTCTTTAAAAACTATCAGTGTTAACATCTCAACAATCAATGTCTTAAAGAATGTATTTCTGACGTTGAAATCTGAAAATGCCCAAATTCATCGTATAATTTCAAAACAACAAAAACCAAGTCAGCATAGCTTTTTGTTTTTTCATTTACCAAAGCGATCGCGAGTATTTCAACAAACACCGGCGAAGATATTAATTCGCGCCGAGAGATCGCGTCGCGCAGGGAGACTTATTGCTGTCAGTCACCTCCGCTGCCCCGCTCCTTCCCTCAACGAACGTCAATATCGCCGCGTGAAGCGATATTCCAATAAGCGATCGGCTGCAGGCACTCGACCGCTGCCGCGGCTCCTCCTTGCGACCCCGACAATCGCTGTCAGCGCCCTCCGCTGCGAGCCTCCTCCAGCCACGCGAGTGGCCGGCGCCAGCGCCATTTGCATCAGCATTATCCCGTCAGCAAGCCCCCCCCCCCACCGCCTCGGTGCTCTTCCATCCAGGAGACACCGCCGCTGCCGCCAGTGTTGCTACTGCTGCCATCACGGCCTCCGCCAATCGCTCATTTGTCTGGCCTTGACGGGCTCTCAGGAATCCTATCAAGCGACACCGATACTGCTACTTCACGTCCACCCTACGTTCTGGCTCATTGCAAATAAGGTTTCTAGAGATTATCAATTCAACTTCATTAATTATTTGTCACCTAAACTGAAGAGACGTAACTGGCACTGTACTACCGTTCATAGTACTTAAAAATCATTTAGAAAACGAGTCTAATTGACTTTCGTATACTAGTATTTTAGTGAGGTTACTTTTCTGTAGTGAACTCAGTGGTATATATTTGTGCGCTTTCAAACTCCAATACTATAGTTTTGGTTCCTTCTAAGAGAAACATTATCGTAACAAATTCACTAAAAGAAGAAAATTTTTCCTTAAATAAAGAATCGTCGGAATGCTGCTTCTTATTACTGACACTTTCTACTCGTTTCAACATTATATTTATCTTTGGCAACAACTCTATATAAATAAACACGTAAATTCTAAAATGCGGCATTTCGCATCACAATAATACACAGCAGTATCTTAATACCAACTGCCAAGTGATAAATATATAAATAGGAGGCACGTACTACATTTATTACTTTCTTGTGCATTCAAAAACACAATATAACTGTAATATTACGCTCACTTTTTTCACATAATCTTTGAGACGAATGCGTTTTGCAATAGAGCTTGTTGCAACGTCTTTGATCAGGAGGTTCTTGGGTTTGAGACTTAACAATACTACGTTTTGACACACTCTTTACAGTTATGTAGAACTTAGACCTTACCAGGAGAATTCTTGCTAGCCAGAGGTATTTTCGTGGTTCTTCTGAGGGGCCACGGACCACGGACTTAGTCAGACCTTCTCCTTTCCGTCCTTGTTCCTACTTCCATCCTTAAAAACTTCCACACCCACACACCCACTTGCTCTTATACATGCACTATCCTACCACGTATGTCAGGAGAGCATTAAAGCTTGTCCCGGCTGCGATCGTGCCCCCTAAGAAAGATCCCTTGAGAGGGGAAATCCCGCAAACCGACGTCCGCACCGAATCTCGAGTTCCAGCGAGGGAAGAACACATCAACTTCCATTATAGTGTTTGCTCCATGCGGTTCTAATGAATGACCAATACAGTTGGCGCGTCCGGAAAGAAGGAATACTCGCCATAGGTGTGCGGGAGCTGCATATTCACGTCCAGACATCGGTTTACAGTTCGTGTTAAATCGTGAATGTTAAACACACAGGTGTTTCTTCATGGTTCTTAAGAAGTGATCGATAGACAAGACTAAGTGTGTATTAGATATTCTGGTCGTGTCAACAGCTAAGGTCGTTAGTCCCATAAGTGTGTTGCGTGTTTTTATCGCGGGATGAGGCGGTGATCCTTTCCTGCTGGATGGGAGATCAAATGCCATCAGCCGGGAAAAGATATAAGTTCCCGTCTGGTCTCCAGACGCTGTTGTAGTGCATGTTAGTGTATGTAAGGGGTGAAAATAGGGCAAGGAAGAAAGGAAAGATCGCGCGCGTCTCGTGGCCCATACTGATAGGTACTGCTCCGGCATACTGATGTTGATCGAAAAAAACACGGACAACTACCGATCAGAGGAGCGCGCCACGAGAAATATTCTCCAGACAGCGTCTTAATTCGATCCAGTTGTCTAGCTAGTATCAAAAGTCCTGCCACCAACTTTTGAGATTAGGGTGGTGTTTGTGCAAGCTACCTATTTATAATTGATGATGATGTGTTACATCACCGTCTTTTGCGAGCTCAAGCAGGATGCACAGTTCTAAGAATCCGCCCCTCCCGTCGTGTTTCCAGAAACAGCCGTCCGCTCAGCATAGCAGCTTTAGGCAGTTGCGCCGTATTACGTAACATTACCTCAACATTCTTATAACCCAAAACTAGGATTACAATTTCCGCAATTGAAAATGCTAAGTAACTTTACAATTCATTCTATTTATAATTAGCACTAACTTTAATATCTTAATTACAATGTATTGTAACAAACGATTCTATTGGCTACATGCCAGAAGGCGCGAAAGCCGCTCTCACAACCGGGCGCCGGGTCGCCTGCAGTTCAGTACGAAGTAAACTCTGATCGCGTGTGCATCCACGCACCAGTTCGTACTTATTCTCTTACTTTCACATCGCAATGTATGCAACGTACGCGTGTGTAAATTGTTGCTTCAATTACTGCTTCCGCAGTTGAACGTGTTTTTAATCATTCTAATTACAATCGTCTGAACTGTGAACTAATTACATCGCACGTGAGTGTATGTGTGAGGTGCAGAACTTTAGTTTACTGTTACAGCAACAATTTCATTCATGCATATTGCACAAAGGTACTACATTCATGTTCTTGGTTAAACAGTGTCTGAGTAATCAAGTATTTTAGAGAGAAAATGCGACTCCACACATCACGTACGCAGCAACGTTTTCTGGAGTTAGGTAGGTCTGCCAACCTAGCCTCAGTTGGTGACACAAAATCCTCACGCCACTGGAAGTTATCGACGTACTGCATCAGAATACACAGCTGTTCTTCTAGACATCACACGTAATTCCATGTCTCTTCTTCATGCACTACGTGTTTATTCCAATGTGAATCCTTCACAAGTGGATTTTTATTCATGTTTTCATAAAATATTAATCACGGCACAACATTCCAACGTTCAACTGTATAATTTGTATTGATAGAATTAAATTAAGTATGCGTTCATACAGCATATTAGATTTATCATTTAGCCTTTGTAACAATTTAATGATCTAATTATATGTATTGATTGCACTGCCTCTATTCATTTCTAAGTGATGATGACAAACTCCCAATTGATTAGCTTTTTAGCTACAAACAAGTTTCCAAATTGTAGTGGTCCTTCACAAGTAAGAAATCAGAGTTATGGAAGGATGGCGAAGTATGGTGTGCTACATATCCCATCTGTTAATTCACAGTCCACTGCACATATGACCTCCGCCAGGTGGGTTAGGAAGTTCTTTGGCACGTATCTGCCGGACACCGCCGAAAAACTCTGGACAGCGCTCTCTACTTGCCTGGCAATCATACGGTCTCAGTGTTTCGACATTACTATCATTCAAAGGCTTAAACAGATACCTTCAATGACCAACAGCGCTTCTTTGGATATATTACGTAGATTGCGAACCAAAATTCACAAGGAGCGGTCAGTACAGTAGACAAAAGGTGTGCTGCTGCAACGCGCTAACCCCGTCCCCCACACAAATCGAGAAACATCCTAAGTAGGCGGAGAAGTACTGCCTCGCAGGCTGTTCTCTACGGACTTCTCCCCGGCTGATTATTACCTGTTCGGAGCCACGAAGGAAACCCTGCGCGTTCAGCATTTCACGAACTTTCACGAACTGCACATTTCAGCGCAGATAGGGTGCGGTCTACTCCAAAAAACTGATTTCTGGAGGGTTAAGCAACACTTCTCCTCGTTTGGGAAATAATTCACTTATCTGACTAAGAGTATTGGCAAAGAGTCCGAACCCCGCTGCTCCGAGGCTTCAGAAGCGATTCGAATGTGCACAAATCATTATTCGTCAAGTGAATACAAGACTCACATTACTGAACCCATAACTTTGTTCTTTTCGCTCTTCTTCACTTCCTCCTTTCGTTATTCATCTTCTTTCTTCCTCATCTTTCTGATTTCCCACTGATGAACGTCGAGGACACGCCCGGAGTTTCTTCACGATTCGTTAGGTGGGTACAGAGCAAAACCCTTTTTGGGATAACTCAACAGTTTCACTTTCATCTTCTCCTTCCCATTCTTTCTCTCCCCGGTTTCCCAAAAATGATAAAGAAATCGGCCGCCGCAAAACGAAGCATGCAACGCATAAACGTCAAAGGGGATGCGTCAATCAGAGTGCCAGCGATTGAAACTGCTCAGATCACCGTTGTTCGTGAGCTTCTCTATCGTCTCCCTGGAAACCTGAATGTAGCGGTCGTCTCTTCGCCAGCAGCCATTGCGCCCACGGGCGACGCACGCGTTGTCGCCCACCTGCGTCGTGCGTCGTGCGCGCGTGCGGGTGGGCATCGAGTGATTTGCGCCGTGGTGGGCGACCAACCCCCCTCCCCCCTCCCGGAGGAGGACGAGCAGTCCTCTCTCAAAGGAGGCATCGATCGGGCAGCGCGAGGCATGGCATGGCATAGCGGAGCGCCGCCCACCTCCCTCATCACGCGCTCCGTGGCGCGGCGTGACGCGACGCGGCACGCCGCGCCACCGCGGGAACCGCGAGGGCCCCCACGGGCGCATCGCCATTAGGCGCTCCTGGCCTCGAGGCTGCACATCTCCAACGAGTAAACGAGACTGTCAGTATTGATTCTAGTCGCTCCTCCTACTGGATGTTAGTCCCATAAGTGGAGCTCGCGGTATATCTCGAGAAGTGGCGGTGTTCCTGCCTCTCTGAAAGTTGAGATTCGGCGCCGACTCACACTCGGCTTGCTTATTTCCTCTCCAGGTATCTCCCGGGCCACCACGTCAACTCAGAATAATCTGTAAGCCTCTGACGTTGACTGCAGCGTTTTTAGGTATATATGTGGTATGTAGTGTATCTAAAAGTATCAGTGTGTGTGCTGCGTACTGTGTGTGTATACGTACAGTATGTGCAGTGAGCAGTATATGTTGGTTCCATGTATCTGTGTGTGTTCGTAGGTATAAAGGTAGTGAAAGAAACAAGGATGGGAAAGAAAAGATCGCGTGTGGTGTGATCCTTGTGAGGATACTGCACCGACTGTCATCTTGTATTGATCGGAGATATCATGGATAAACTTGAATCACAGCAGGGGCTGACCGCTAGAATTCTCCTCCACGCACTTGATAAATTCGACCCTGCTAAGTAATTAGTGTCAAATATGCTAGCGTTGGAACTCGTACCCTAGTACCTCCCGGTCGACGACGCTGCAAGACAAATAATACCGTTGATCTATCGCAGGTTGTGTCAGAAATCACAAGGACAAACTTAAGCTCTAAGCGAAGTCGTAGTCTTCGCTTAGGTCTTCAGTTTTCTAAGAGTGATGTGTAGTCCTTTGACACAATTAATATTGGTATTTCTTGTTATAATTAAAGACAATAATTTGTTAATACTTTTCCTTAAATTGGAAAAATATGTTTAGAAATTTACCCTGTTCAAGAAGTAGTGTTTTGTGTACCTAACCAAACAAATATCCCAACTTCATACAAGTTACTTCAGGTTCCATAAAATAAAATACAATAATCAAAAAATATTTTTAATGTCTACCTTAAATATATGAAACAATTTTATATTTCATTGTTAAATAAAGCAATGAAAATCTAACTATTCACTTAAACATTTTTTCCCTTTTAAATATAAAAAAATAAGGAACACTATTAAAACGGAACATTATTAAAAACCAATGTTCGAAGACAAGCATGATGCAAAGACAGTATAAAGATGTGAAACACTCACCTTGAGACATTTCAAATATATATTTAAATAGTTGAAATTAATGCATACAATGTAAAGTTTATTAAGCAAGGAACATTCTTCACAAAGCATTGAAAATATGTATATTTTAAATACTTCAGTTAATCAACCATATATTACATAGATATTGACTGTCAACGGCGTTGTTTTGTTTTCGTAGTTCTAATGAAGGCAAATACATTCTGAAAAATAGACGAACTTAAACATAGTTTTTCATTTATCTGATCAAAATCGGATTATCTACTTAAAAATATATTACTAACTGATTTTTATTATTCCATTAAGTTACAATTTATAATTTTTGCAAGTAAGGTTGACATCGAATTTTATGTTTTCAGTCGAGGATTCTCATTTCTGTCTTCCGAAAAAAGAAATCAATTTGAGTGTCAATGTAGTTTTCCCCACAAGTAAATACTGTTTTCCTCAAAAGTAAATACATTACCTGCCAAAGTTTGGATCAGTACACAAAACGGAAATTAGACTATCTCAATGTTAAGAATGTTAATGTTTCTTAAGAACAAATCAGAATAAAATTATTTATGTAGATATTTCTAGACAGTTCTTACACTAGAATTTATTTATTGCGAGACAAGGCTCAATGAGAATTGGCCATTTAAGTATTAATTTCTCAAGCGTTGTCGGCAGAAAGCCTGAATTATATTACGGCAAAGATAATAATGCTGGGTGGAATTTCATCCACTGGAGCACTGAGTGAACTTGGGGCTGCTGAATGCGAAACTCCAAAGATAGTGTTGATTAGTGGGACAAGCCAAGTCTTCCGAGAAAATTAATTCTCTTTCTAGGGAGTTCAAAGTATGTGCTACAATACGAAGTCACCAGATTGAAAACTGCTGCGAATCTGATGTAATCTTTCTTATTTTTAAGCATAACGGGTTCTGAAAAATACTTCCGAGAATGGCATTGAATTAAAAGTAATTTTTTTCTTTATCCTTCTGATATTAAAATAAAAGCATATAATATGATTTTACACATATATGTAATGTGTGTGTTTAATATATCATTCTTCTTTCCAATCTTCTTTTAGTTTATCTTTTTTTGGGCTTATGGAATCACGACCTCCTGACTTCACCTTTATTTCCTTTTATTTAAAAATATATCCTAAAGTAAATGTACGTTAAATGTAAAATTAAGCTTATGATAATGTAAACCAAAAACGACACAGTACAGCATTTTGAAACCCACCTCTTGGTAGAAGAATATGAGTTCATGTTACCCATGTTCCAGGGCGCTCAACCAGAATGTACGTCATCAGCAGAAAACTTCCCAGCGGGACATCCCACCCTGCGCTGTGCGGGCGCAGCCATAAAAAGTGGGAAGTACCTCTAAACCGGCCTGCGCGAAGCAGCAAGGACGACCCGCTGCCTAATTCCAAACTTTCTCCGGGGCTGGGCGGCACCGCATCTTTTGATTCCGCGCTGTAACTCCGCGTTAAGCGTCCTCCCACGGGGACGGCGGGGGCAGCGGGGGCTGCGGCGGCGGCGCCGGCGGTGGTGGTGGTGACGGGGCGGCGGGAGCGGCGGGGGCGGCGGGGCGGCGGGAGCACGGTGGCGGCGGTGACGGCGGTCGGCGGCCGGTGGTGGGGCTGGGCGGCGGCCTGCGGCGGCGGCTTGCGGCGGCGGCTGCAGGCGGCGGCTGCGGCGGCGGCGGCGGGGCGGAGGCGGCGGCGGCGGCGGCGGTGGCGGCGGCGGTGGCGGCGTCGCGCGGTCGATAAAAGAAAATCCTATGCAAATCCGTCTTGAGGGGGCTCCGCGACTGCAGTTTAACTTTAAGCCAAGTTTTATTTAACCCCCGCGCGGGCAAGCGACTCGGGTGGCAGCGAAGAGAGCTGCGGGGAGCGAGGTCCCCGACGGTGTACTGAGGCGGTGAGTGTGAGTATGTGAAGGTACTTGTGAAATTACGTATGAACAGATTGATTAATTGCTGTTTCTGGGTGCATCAACTGTTATATTCATTTGTTGTATAATAAATGTTTTATCCTTGGGATGGCAATGATTTCTTCCCTGCTGGAATGTAACTAGCTGTAAAGCAAGCACCTCAAGAGAGCCATGGAGACATTTAAACCGCAGTTTCGTAAGTATATTTTTATTCTTTGAATTGAGTGTTTTATTTGTTGTTTTGGCGTTGAGGTTTTATGATGTATTGTAATACAAGTGATAGATGTCGAGATTCTGAAAAAATATACGTTTTGGGGTCTTTGATACCGAAAAGCATTTTATTTTCGTCTTCTTCTTCTTCTTCTTCTTCTTCTTCTTCTTCTAGTCATTTTTATTCTTCAAAACGCCTAAAAATACTAGCACAGTAGCGCAATTAATAAGAGCGTTTGTCACGGCACCGCAGTTCCTCGTATGCCTCGTATGTTCAATATTAGCTCAGACAGCTCTATTTTTGTGGGCTGGAAACACTCGCAGAGGCTTGTGCTGGTTAATGACGTCGTGCGTAAGGCAAGTAAGATCACTGTGATAATATATGTAATCAAATTCAATGTGCGAAATGTATGCATTGTCCCATTAGTATTAGTAGAATATTACCAACCGTTACAAATAATGTGAAATATTTCTTATACGAGTGCTAAAAGTGACATTTTCTTTTTTGCGAGTAAAAAAAGGGCGTGACCCGATGCCGATAGGCCGAGAGGCGCAATCCTAAAAGCAAAATAAATTGACTTGAAGTGTTACACAATATTTTTAATCAGACCCAAAGACCCAAATATTTTTAATCAGACCCATTTTATTTTAATTCAAGTATACAAATCAATTATTAGTGCCCTGGATTACGTGAGGGTAAGTAGTAGCTGATTGCGGTCAGTCGATAGTACTGTATTTTGTTTTCTTGGTTGCTTTCACACTATTTTCTCTTATCATTTGAGCATCGTCTGAGTTCTAGCACGTTCATTATACCCTAAAAAAAGTGTCTAAAATGTAAGTTGTAGCATCTCTAGGTTTATTTTTTATATTTGCATAGTTTTTATTAAAATAAGATATTCCAAACCACATTGCATAAAATTATACTCTCAGCGAGTCTTGCTTGGTTAAAAATACTATCATAAGCTAAGGCTGTAATGAACTATACAATGAAGAAAATTAAAGTTAGAAATTCTTCCCGAGAAACTAAGTAAAATAAAAGAAGTACGAGTATATCTATATGACTTCTTTGTTCAGTAAATGTTTGTTTTGAGATATTTATATTGTCAACAAAGTCGACAGAAAAGTCGGTCGATTAGAAAAGTAAAATCGATAGTTAGAGTTGTTCAAGGAGAATTGAGAAAATAGGGGTTAAAAAACGAAAATGGACAATAAAAAGTGAAGTTGAAGCAACTGTGAGAAGTTAAATGAAGTGTAAATGTGAACGAATTGGAATAAGTTTGAAAAACGTGAAAAAGTAGCAGATGTTTGAACAAACAGTTTCGTTCAGTTCTCACAAGATAGAAGAAGTAGAAAACAACAAATAAAGAACTAAAGGAGTATGTATGACCACCAGATAAAGTTAAGGAGGAGTATGAGAATGAGAAAAGAAAAAATATATCAATAATATCAGGATATACGTGCTAAATCGCAAAGTAGAAAGAGTGTTGAAGCTCGAGTTTGATACACGCAAAATTAAATGCATGTGACCCGAATCAATCGTCGAATTACGAATTAATGAACAGTTATTTATTCAATTCACTTCTTTTTTATAGCAAATTGTATAACTAATGTTTCAAAATATAAGAATATATTTATAATCAAATGAAAAGATATTACAAATATGCTTTCAAGGAGGAAATTGCTGAGAAATATTAGGTTTACAAAAGTGTCTACGGACGAGCGACAACGTGGAGTGGCTGTAATGCAAGTCGTTGGGTAATTTGAATAGACATGTGTTCGAATCTCGGAGACAAACTTTTTTTTCCGGCAGGAAAACCTTTTGCTGGTTCATGTAGTTGTATAATATTGCGTGGCCCTCATAAATAATACGAAAAAGAATATGCGGTTGAAAACCACTAGTTTTTTGTAAGAATCACTATTATGATCCAGGCTGATATATTAACAATTAAGATCTCGTGACTGTAGTGAAAAATGAATAATGAAGTATGCCAAGAAATAATACTTTCTACTAGAAACTGTTTAAAAACAAATTGTTTCGATCGTATACTTCATTTGTAGAACAACATTCATGAACAGCTCCGTAATATAGACAGCTCTAGAATATATTGGCAAATTATTCTGCTCGTATTGATCAATGAGCAAAATCAATTCCAGAAACATTACGAAAATTGTTCTAAATTCTTTACAGGATTCACGAGTGTTTAATTACAGTATACTATATGTATTATCATAGAACAATACATATGTTTATTATTCGTTTTATATTTCAGTTGACGAGTAAGAACTGGTAACACGATTGAGAAGGACTGAACGCCATAAAACGTACGGAAATCAAATCTGAGGTCAAGCAGAGACCGCTCTTCCGCTCCAGGAGTGAAAACGCCCCCGTTGCCGCCGCCGCCGCCGCCGCGGTTGCGCCTGCAGCTGATGAGGCGTACCTGCGCTTCGGCCGCCTCTTGAGCACCGCTCCCGAGCACTTACGCACCTTCTTTCCGGCCCGGGAACCTTCCCCCATTTTCCGGCCATCACTTCCAGCACCTTCCCATTCGCTGGGCCCCGGCGCGGCGCGGCGCCTCGCTCTTCCCTTCCCCTCCCCCCGCCACACCCATTACGCCCCCCACCACCCCCGGGGTCGCACCGCCCCTCGCGCCGGCCGGGCGACCGCCCCAACATCGCCCTTCGCCCACGCCTCCGGCCCGCGCCCTCCGCCGGACGGACGGAGCCGCCAAACAGCGCCAGCCACCTCCGCCAGCTGTCAAACTCACATGCGCCCATTTCCTCCGGGCGCCCTGGGGGAGGGGAGGGTTGGAGGCTGGTCTGTGCTGCGCTGCGTGGCGTTGCGTAGCGAACCAGCGCGGGGCGGGGCGCAGCGGGAAGGGAGCGAACGCCGCAAGGAGGAGCGAGTAGGTAAGGAGGAAGGCGAGGCGGCGAAGAGAAGAAGTGGAAGGAAAGAAGATAAACGGAGAGGATCAGCATGAAGTGGAATATTGCGGTGAGAAGAAGAGAAATGAACCAGACAAGAGCGGACAGTCACGACAATTTGGGAAGGAAAGAGGAATGGGCGAAAGCGGAGAGGTTCTGAGAAACCCCCTGAGGAACAGAGAGTAGCAGCGAAGAGCGAAGAGGAACTGATGGTAGAAGAAAGCATCGGTGAGGAGGGTGAGCATCGGTGAGCATCGGAGTGGAGCGGTTAGAGGCAGGTACGTGGCAATTTCAGAATCAGAGAGAGAGAGAGAGCGAAGTAAAGCGAAGAAGAGATAGAGCGTGTAAGAACGACGATCAGCTGGGTGTATCCGAGAGTAATTGAGAGTAGCAAGGGGGCTTATAGAGTATCAAGGAGACGTACAGAGTAATTGGAAGAACAGAGAGGAGTGGAGAGCAATAGAATAACAAAGAAGAATTAGGAGAAACAGATAAACATGATGATAAACGGAGAGGAACAGAAAAAAACAGAAGAACGGTGAGAAACAGAAGAACGAAGAGGATCAGCAAAGAGCGAGGATGAATAGAGAAGATCAAAGAGGAACACAGGAACCGTCGGGAGAAACGAAGGGAAACCAGAGACGAACAGATATGAGCGAGAACAATACAGGAGATCGGATAGGAACAGAGAATAGCGAGTGGAACAACGAGCAGCGTGGAGGAGAAGAAATGAGCAGGGCCACATCAGGGAAGTGCTAGGACGAGCGGTGAGGAACGGGAGAAGAGAACAGTGGGAATCAAGGAGGAGCCGCGAAGAGGAGAACGTCGAACCGGGGCGGAGCAATTCCGACGCTGGCGAAGCGAGGCGTGACGGAAGCGGCGGGGCGTCCTGCGCGCGCCAGACAGAAGGGGAGGGGAGGCACGCTGAGATGTCGCCGCGGGCGCAGGAGGCCAGAGACCGGGACCAAGGCGAGAGGCGGCGACTGGGCGCCGGAGTCGACGCTCTGGAAGGGAATTACAGTTACTCCCCGATGCCGCGACTCATACAGCTCGGCTTAATCTGACCAACGAAGGTCGGTCAAAATGTCGCACATGTTTCAAGTTGTCACATTCAATAATCCAGTACCTTCGTATATCTGGTTGTTTTTGTTACGCTTTTCACTTTTTATCGGGCAAATTAAAATAGAACTCTCTGTGATTTCGTCAAGACTAGAAGCGTTCTTGACAATTTTGGGACTTTTCGCTGAAGTTCCTCCAGAACATTTTCTTCAGCTACATGTCACCAACTCCGACCCGAATCACTCCTTACTTGCGCTTATTTTAATAAAAGTCAGTAGTTTTTCGCCCCAATAGCTTTTATATTCTTTAAATTATTCTAAAAAACATTATTTATAAAGATCATATGAAAAACGAAGTGCACTTGCAGAATGTCGCAAGTACAATATCACAATCAACATATCAAAGACCACGACAACCCATCTCTCACGCATGGAACTTTTATATGTTTAGTGCTCTTCTGCACCATCGTATTTCATTTTTCATTAACTTTATGACTGTTTGAAATATTTTAGGATGCATCACTAAAAATCTACGCCACTCATGAGCAAATACTTCTTTCTTCTTCAGAATCTCCTCGTCTGGGAATACTACCTCAGATGAGACTGAAAATTTTAAAACAAAGTCATTTGTAATTTCTTCGCTATCAAATATTTACATTCAACTATGTAAATTACAGATCTGCCAAGTAAGAAATTTACTCATGAGAAAATATTTTTGAAGCAATAGTTTATAGGTAATGATAATTGAAAGTGAATTGCTGCATTCAAGCAATTATGTGCAGCATCCACTATTGAGTAGAAACACTCAAGAAAGCTTGTCGAAGAAGAAAACGTCGAAACATCAGCTTCCAAAAAACGTCGTGTTTTCATTCGTAAATTCAAGACTCTTTAATTAGCCTGCCCCGCAGTTCCCCGAAGGCGAAGACCACTGGTGGAAAGACACATGCAAATGGGTCGGGGCTGTTGCCGGCGGGCCCGGCCGACGAACGGGCGGCGAAGGGGCGGAGTGGGCGGGCGGCCATTGTCTCCCGATCGCATTTAGCGGCGTCGCCAGCGCCGTCGTATGAGCGCGCGCGCGCAAACACGAAAATCCCATTTCGGAACGACGGCGGCGGCGGCGGCGGCGGCGGCGGCGGCGGCGGCGGCGACCGTCAGCGGGCGCCGGCCAGTCACCCCGTCGCCTTCGGCCCAGCCCGCTCCGCTGTCGACCCCGCCGTTCCTATCGCCCTCTCCGACCTGCCCAGCACAGCCTCGGCCAGCCCCGCCGACTCAGTCTGGCCTGCCGGCACTGGCCGCGTCGCCTCCGCAATCTACGCCGCCACCGCGTGGCTGGCGTGAGCGGCGGAGAGTAGTGGAAAGGGTGACGTAGATGGTGGATGAGGAAGGGGGTGCGGGGTCAGTGCGAGGTGGAACCGGAAGAGGCGGGTGCGGCAAGAAGCGGGTGCCGCAGGAAGCGGGTGCGGCAGGAAGCGGATGCCGTAGGAAGCGGGTGCCGTAGGAAGCGGGTGCCGTAGGAGGCGAGTGTCCCAGGAGACAGCAACTGCAGGAAGCGGGTGCTGCAAGAAGCGGGTGCCGAAGGAAGCAAATTCCGCAAGAAGCGGGTGGCGCAGGAGGCAGTTGCAGCAGGAGACGTATGCCGTAGGATCCAGGTGCCGTTGGAGGCAGGTGCCGCACGATGCGGTGTCGCAGGAGGAGGGATGGCAACAGGAGGCTTCGGCGGCAGCAGCCGGCGATGGTAGGTGGCGGGAGCGGCAGGAGACGGGGACGGGAGGAGGCGGAGACAACAAGGGAGCAGAGAGCGGGATAGTCTGAAGGGTAGGAGGACGCGGGGACATCGAAAAGTGGAAGCGTCGGGCAAGACCAGTGGAGGTGCCGTGGAGGGGGTGGTGTCCAGAGAGGTGCGAGCGACGGCGGGGGCGTGAGGGAGCCGGCGCGGGAGTCGTGGCTGGCCAACCGCTGAACCCGGTCGCTTCCACCCTCATCCACCCCTGCTTCCGCCTCCGCCCCGCCCCTCCCCTCCTTCCCCTCTCCCTCCCCCCCATGTACAAATCACTAAGAACGAGTGCGGCAAGGCGCGCGAAGGAGAGCTCCGGGATCGCCTCTACCGCCGGTAATAGGTCTCCTCGCAGGGTGAAATCCGAAGACGCCAAACCCGACATGACAATAAGAACAGGCACTGGCATGCTCCGACTGCGAAAAACCTATTTCCAATCGACGGAGTCCTTTCTTTGCAATGTCTTCGCTGAGGAACGACCAAGCTGATTAATGTTACTGTTTACTTTTGTGCAGTCGCGCACCAATTCAGAATTGGGCAGGAATGCGAAACAACGAAGAAATTATTTTCTTTCTTCGCTCGAACTTATTCTTACTAACCTATTCATTAATGAGTTGGAACCGGATTAGCTGGAAACCAGTTAACCCATTACACTTTATTACCAACAAGATTCACTATTTTTTCTAATTCACAAAGTTGTACAGGAAGATTTAATAGTTATTGAAAAACTACAGCTTAGATTTAAATTCCACATATCAACGGGTGTAATCATTATAGCTCGGTGCAAACCACAAAATAAACTGCAAACTGGCATTTGCAAATTAATTCAATGTAACTGAAATGAAATTAAGTAGAGAACAGCAACATTCATCGACCGATGTAATGAGTAAATGCTGCAAAAATTGCAAGTAGCTATAGCAAAATTTAAGATAATATAATATAAATGTAGCATTCGTAATGAATTTTCTCTAGCAGTGCTTATTATTTATAGCTGGCAAGGTGACAATCGGCATTTGGTGTTTACAGTCACAATGTGTGACAATATGTGCACACCAATTGTGACCAATTCGAAACACATTGGCAAACATGTTATTTAATTACGTCTCACGAATATTTGAAACCTGTTCTCTGCTTCAGATGCTCGGAGCCCAATACTGGATTCGAGTAATTGAAAGTAACGCATGGTTAATTTTAATACATCACGGACTGTGATTTCTTGGCAACAAAACTCGGAAAACAAATCGATGTGACCAGTTTCCCCGCTCGCGATGACACGTCTGATCGATGACGAATTACGCATCATCGTAATGCACTCGCAAATATTTTATGTGCTCATATGCCGCTTCTCTTTCGTCTTTTATGATTACCGACCTGAAACTTCTGACGACCCATCAACAACTAAATTGGCCAATATGCAATACAAGTTCGCTTGTTTAATGCTGATAATTACACTTTTTCAATATCAGAATTAAGTTATTTGTACTCCTATGTGTCATTCAAATACACATTACTTGGAGAAGAATGTAGCTACAACAGCTTGTAAAGTAAATAACCACAAAATGCATATTTATTTGCCATTCGCCATTAGGGAATTAACAAATTAGATGGTAAAAAAGTCATGTTTTGTTGATCTTCTTTATTCTCTTTTATTTCTTATTCTTTGAAATTTTTCGTTTACGAATAGTTTCCAAGAATCCTTTTCACAAGCAAATCAGAAAATAGAAAAAAAAAAATATGGTAGCCGATCATTCATATGTAATAAGTTCAATGCTACACCACTCGGTATGTTAAATTACCAATTTGGAGACGTTTGAATGCCGCAAACTCATTGACATTACTGTACTCTTAATGCCAAACCTGCACAAACGCACGAGTTTGCTGGTAACATAACATACATAATAACCACTACACAAAGAGACTCAAGTTTACATGTAGACAACTCCGTACGTCGGCTCCACATAGCTAAATGAAAAAAAAATGCCCCTCCTTCACAAGCCTCCCGCCCCCCGCCCAGCAATACGCGTCCGACTGCTCGCATTGGCCTTGACGTCTAGTTATTGAGGAGGAGCCTTGTTACGCAGTGGATCCACTCCGCGTTTTGCAGGCTCTGGCCCGCGGCTCGCCTCCGTCGCAACAAAAGACGGGGAAATTTCCAGCGCACTCGCTGACCGCGCGTGAGCGAACGACCGCGCGAACGATGGACCACGATCGACGGAGACAAAAGAAGGCGAAAAAGAATGGCGGCGGGCGTTTTAAAAGAGCGCGCCGCCTTCGCTCGGCACATTGTGCGCCCGCGCCCCGCCGCCGCGCCCGCCGCCTGCATTTTCCAAGTGCACTCCCCCACCCCACCCCCTTTCGCTCGCGTGGACTCGGCCCGCCGGGCCCTGCACGAATAGTAGCGTGGTTGGTATGTTGCTCTGCTCTGCTCTGACCCTCTCTGCTTATGCAGCCCGTGCGTTCAGTTGTAACAATGCTTAGCGTGTTACTTCGATTCCCTGATGTAATCAGGGCCAGCGCTTATTAGGATTCCATTGCGCAACGGAATTAATCACTTCGTGACTATTAGGGCGTGTAGTGACTGGCGTGATGACCAAGTTACGTCTTGATGAATAGAAGTGAGTAGTAAACCATTTGAACTCGATGTGAGGTAAAGGGTACAAGTGTATTTTTTTTAGAGAATATTTATTCATTTGTTTCCGTTTCATTATCTTTCCGGGAAATATGCCAAACACATGTCAACTTTATTCACAGGAAAAATATATTTAAAGTTACTCTGCGGTAAAATTAAGTAAATGATTTTGTGGCACCCTCTTCCTCCGAGGCAGATACGACAAATCATTACCCAATTTACAGCTGATCTGTGAAAGCGTTTTGGATTAAAAAATGTGCGAGCTTTTTTCCTTTAGCTGACAAATAAACTGAAATCCACGAAAGATAATATTATAAAAGCGAATTAATCGTGAAGTACAGTCCTGTTGGCTGCAAGGTAGACCTAACACGTGACTGAAAAACAAACAGTGAGAATAAAATAAGGGATTTCAAAACTCTTCGTTCATTTCTGTCACCCTTATTATGAGTGCTTGTTGATGTGTTAAACAGAATTTTTAAAGTAAATTTCTCATACGCAGATGAAACCGCAAGGATTTGGTAATTGCATGAAATGTAAAGAATATTAACAACCAGAAGATGCACACTTTTAATAAAAGAAACCTTACTTTTATTTAATGGTAACAGACGTTTCTGAATAATAAAACTCGTTCCAATTAGTACTTCATTAATGGATTGGGAAAAAGTTATTAACATATTCTACACAGCTCTTCGTAGCGAACTATTCTAGAAGGCGCACCTAAAACTGCGGAGCCGGGAAAAAAACCTATTTCACCTGGCATCATTATATGACTTTTTTTAAAAAAAAAACTGTCTTTTGTTCCATGGTCATGACTCCCCCACTTTCTCCTCAGTCTCAGTCAATGATTCTCCGCCATCTGCTTTCTCCGTACTACCAACATTTCATTTTCTCTTTTGTAACTTGAATTCTAGTAAAGTTTCAGTGTTATTGTACATTTCATTCCTGTTTCATTCTTATTAAGCAAGGCACTTCCAAGGACATGGTGCTTGGCACCGGGCTGGGAATTCAGCGCTCTCCTTTTGCCTGTCCCCACTCCCATACACAACGAAGAACTGCTCCACCCGGCCCCACCACTCATTCGCCAAGCCCCCACCCCTACCTCGCATCCCACCGCCCGCCATCTCTCGCGTTCTTACTACCTCCCCTCAACTTGGCACTTCTCATTGTCGACCAACCCCAAATTGACCATCTCATTTGCAATGCCTCTGGCCCTCGCCAGCCCTCACTCACACCCGCACCTCCGCCTTATTTCCGCCGGTCCCTCCCACCCACGCTCACCCCCATCACAACGTCACGCCACCAGCACCCAACGTCACCTCCACCGTCACTCCACCACCTTCCATCTCCACTATCACCTTCACCTATTAGCCTCCACCACCGCCATCAACCCTCCATCTCCCCCGTAACTCATTGTACCACCGCCGCTGTTTTTCCGCGCTCATCCACTCCAAGGACACAGCCAGGCGCTCACCGCCCGCGCCGCCACATGCTGCCACTCAGGCGAGTGCGGGAACGGGCTCGCGACGCCCCACCAGACCGTATTAAAGCGCCCCTTCATTCCCGTTTCATTGCATATGTTATTTACATTTTTACGAGGGAGTTCGCAACATTAAAGCGCGGCTAGTGGTAGAATGAAAAAGATATAGCTCGTGCGCGTAAGACGCGGAGCATACGTGTCGAGGTCGAGGGATGGCAGCCGGAGACGGGAAGGAGGGGTAAGCGGGCGTAGATGGCAGTTGACGAGGCCACGAGGGCGCTTTTTCAGCGCAGCGGAGCGGGCGCGGAGGGGGGGTGAAGGCGGGTGTAGTGAAGTGAACGAGGGCCAAGAGCAGGGGTGATGCGAGAGCGAGTGGGGTTCAGGCGCAGAAGAAGGCGACCCCGCCGCCGGAGCAGATGGGATCACTCGCGAGATGACAGTCT
Organism: Gryllus bimaculatus; assembly: GCA_017312745.1. NCBI lineage: Eukaryota > Metazoa > Arthropoda > Insecta > Orthoptera > Gryllidae > Gryllus > Gryllus bimaculatus. Next base: position 2,009,856 of record BOPP01000125.1, on the reverse strand, counting down.
GAGAACGATGGATGGAACGACTGGACCAAGGGGGCGCAGACTTGGGGTTGAGCGAGCGATGGGGAGATCGGCTAAGGAAAAGCTAACAGAATCTCTTCCAGAAATCAGTCGAGGCAAAATGAAAACGGGGGAGTGATTGATTGATTGTTAGTGATTCGGGCGCTCAACTATCAGAGTCATTGCGTACCATAAGTTAGTATGCACGCAGTTTTTGTCTGGGTATTGTTCTTCCCCATTGGTATGGTGAGAATCTGGCGCCGACCTACCTAGAGGGTTAGTTTCATCCAACCAGGTATCTTCCATCAGCAGCATGGGTGTTTTGTACTAGGTTGCCGCGTAGGCTTGAGTAAGTGTGTGAAAGGAGAAAGTGATAGGAAGATGAAGGAAAGATCGCGCGCCGGTCCTTGCCTGTTTGATAGGGTACTGCTCCGTCATCTCGCCGGTGTGATCGGAGAAAATCACGGAAAATACCGATCAGAGCAGCCGACCGCTAGAATTCTCCTCCACATAGCGGACTAATTCCACCAGCTAACAAAGCTAGTGTCGGAAAAATCCTGCCCCACGCCAGATTGGAACCTTGACCTCCCGGTCAGAGGGACTATGTGACAGTAGTTCATACTCTGCAGCCTTCCTCTCCCGGTAAGGAGTGCTAATTTCACTGGTGGTTGGTAGAATTCATAACACTATAGATACATTCGGAATATGTCGTGAAGAAAAGTAAATGTTATCCAAGTTATTATGTAGTTAAAATCTTTAACATTTAATAGTATTCCGAAGGTTACTTTTTAAAACGTATCTACGGTTTTTTGAAGCAATATGAAAACGATTTAAAAATAATAATAAACATTCAAATCTGTGTCACACAAGCCTAAAATCAAATATGGCATGAGCCCTAAAAAGGTAGAACGAGGATACAAGTTTCTCACCTAGAAGAAATATTTAAAGAGGACTTTTAAAACACCATAGAGGAAACAAACCCGAGCCACAAAATTCTGAACAATTGCAATCTGGTAAAAGTATCTCCTTTGAATGGAAGCTTAGAATTTATTCCTATTGTTGAAATCACATCATAGTTTAAGAAATTGGTTAATCAACTCCCCATTATTTCGGTGAAATAGATATGTTTGCGCCTTTCTCATACCAACTCAATGAAAACAAATTGGATGTCAATTATGAAGATAATTCAAGGTAAGATACTAGTAAAATAATTGCACATTCACTAAATATAAATATAATATTGTGGAGAAAATCATCTAAATTGTTTCAAGTCGCAAGATACTGTACGCAATATCATGCTTCTTTTTAACAGAGATTTTTGCAGAATCCATTCAGCCTTGGTCTACATATTTACCCCTTCTTATAGATGAAAAGAAAGGAGGAGGAAGAGGCGCACGGCGTCACCGCGCAGATGTTTCTCATCGATACGCTGAGTTTTGATTTATTGAAGCAAAATTAAACGTGAATATGTCATATGGTTAATGTTATTCTTGGGCCTCTATGTTATAATAGTCAAAATTTATTTAAAATTTATTTTTCAGCGGACTCAAACACAAAATCATTACTGGACCAATATTAATATGGAAGAACACTTTCTTCATGTTTTATTGTATATTTATATTTGTTGACAAAAATGATGCAGGCACATCTAATAAAATAAAAAGGGAATTTTTCTCACACAGTATTTTACCGCAACATCTACGAGTAACAGAACTATTATACCGCATAAATACAGCACAACACAAATTTCAATTCCACCGCGTACAAGAAGTAACGTTCTAGATTCAAGCTCCCAAATTACGCTACCATACATGGCTACCCAACAGTTTCCTTATTAAAAAAAAAGTATTTTTCTCGCGGGAGATGACATATTTTGCCACGAGAGTCCGGGACGAAGTCGAAGAAACCAGAAGAAGAGAGAAAAGAGAAAGAAAGAGAGAGAGAAAGAGCGGAGCGCCGTGAAATGCGACACGGTGCCCGGGACGTGGACGTTTGCTCGCGCCGGAGGACTTTTTTAAAAACGCGGCGGGGCGGGCGGAGGAGACGGTTGAGGCGGGGGGGGCTTGTCAACGCGGAGAGCCTGGAGGAGCGCGTAGCACTCCTGGATCGCAGCGCGTCACCCTGAAAACACGCACGCGTCAACCGCCACATTCCCTTCCGTTGTTTTTTTGTTGTTGTTATTAAGGTCGCATTGCCATTGTAGGTCATAGCGACCACTATTGCATTTAACGTATGGCAAACTAGTGAACGATGACATGATATGCTGATCTAGGGGTGAAAGACGAAACACAATCCAACCGCCCAAGGCGGGGACTCAATCCGCGATCCTTTCGGTTCGAGTTCGCTACGGCACTGTGCCTTACGATCTCCGCCATTCGAACTAGTCCGCCGAGTGTTATTGCAGTGAGGTTAAAGGTTTGTTTGTTTTGCTTCCTGTTGCAAATATTGAGGCGTTTGCATGGGTCCTGTATTGAGTTACCACAGCAGGTTTACTAGTCATATGATTCTATTTTTCGTGATATTGACCTCTTAGGGAGGCTCATTATTGCGTTTTTAGGCTCATTAATTGACAGTGGCTCATTGAAAATGGGTGACGTTGTTTCACTAATTTCGAGCATTATTTCATTTTCTCTCCTACCACACAGTAAAACAAGTTATAGTATCCCCCAAAACGGAAAATAGCAGCAGCGAAGTCATTAATTGATTAATGTGTGAATCCATGTGTGTACAACATATATGCCGTACTTAGGAAATGCAACGCAAATTAAATACACATTTAAAACGCTTTATTTCTTTTGCTTCCTGATATTATCTGACAGCTAGTGCATAGGACATCTATAAAGACGATTTTGGTCAAATGAAAAAATAGTTTAAGTTCAAAGGAGTGTACAATTTTTCTACCCTGCAGCGATGTGGCGTTGTTCTATCTCGTAACAGCACCACGAAACATATCACATATAGTGTTATAACCTTTCCTTTTCGGTTCGGAAATATTCTTTCCATTAGCATGAAAGTCTTGATAACGTTATCTCGCTTTCATTTCCCCTAGCATAATAATATCCATAACATAAATTCAAAACATAACCCATCTAAAACCCGTTTTATCATATATACAAATCAAGGGCTCGGTAAAAAAGCATAGCCGCCAGATTAACATAGTACATTCAACATTTTTAGGAGAAACGCAATAACATTCAATTATTGCTACTTTTGTGTAAACCTGATCTAAAAGGATTATCACCCCACATCTCATTACTTCGAGCGAAAATAATGGAAACTGGATGTGAACGTTCAGAAACAAATCTTCATTTCTTAGATGCTTCAGCTTTTACATTTAATAGCAATGAGGTCACATCATGCACATTCGAGATAACCAATGTGTGTTCTGCACTCAATTATTAATTATCCTGATTACAGGATAAGAGTTTGGTATTTTGAGGAGACATTTGTAAGTTCTAGCTTTTAAAATTCAAAAACTATGTAACGTATGATTATAAAAAATGTTACATTTACTGAAAAGAAGAATATGCAATAAGTTTTTAATAAAATTGGAATAAAATTCTTATTCTTCTGGTAGAAAATTGTTCTTTTCATTCCCTTCATTCTTGTCGCATTATGTCTATCATGTTTTGAGTTTTCTTCTCCGAGAAGCACAGAAAACCAACCTTTCCTAGTTATTTTTTACTATAGACAGCAATTGCTGAGAGCGAAAGAATTTTGTTTCTTCTGTGTATCAGAAACATTCCAAATATCAAATCATTCCGTATTCGAAAGAATTTCGTAATTTTGAAGGTGCGCATATTCCTACGAGTACTATTCCCAACACACATCAATTTGAAAACATATGATGAGTTATGTATTCCTAAATATTCAATATATTGCCAATTTATTTCGGTGGAAAATATTCGCTAAAAATATACACGGCTGTTAGAAATGATTACAAGTTAGAGTTTTATATCTACTAAGCCCAAGATGTATATTATTTTGCTAAAGTCACGTGACATATCTATGGTGAGGTAAAACACGCCTATGATTTAGTAGAAACTGTATTCTTTCACTACGCTTCGGGTGCCTGGGCTCAAACCCCTCTTTACTTTTAAAATAACATATAATTGAAATAAAATGTTTCATATCTTTGAAAAAAAATATTTCAGGAAAACCACCGTCAAAAACAATTTTGGGTGAACCTCACATAACAGTATGAAATAGATCGCTAGCAGTAACATATCTCTGATTTACCATGGAATCAATGAAAAATAGTCAACCATAATAATATCTAGTTTGGGAAATGAGGAAATGTCATTTAATAACCAATGTAACAATGCAATAATGTACGTAATTTCACCTGACACCAAAATATTACATGGCACGTTACGACAGTAAAACGAGAAAAGTAGCACGAACATTAATTGAAATAATGCATTTTATTGGTTTCATATTTATATAGGAAGATTTCAAATAGCAATTACATGATTCATCGCTCAGAACACTGCTAAAGTGAGAGAATAGCATGGAAGCGTTAGATGTTTTGTTTATATATTCCGTTAACAACAGTTGACTACCCTCTGGTTCTTAAACTGCTGTATCTCTAGCTACTTGTCTTGTCTAGCCCAACCTGATACTATGGTACCAGATTTTCCCGAGCCGATAGAATATTATACGACGAATAGAGAATAATACGAACATTACAGCTGTGTCAAGTAGGATCATTTATAATGATATTTGACGAAGGTCTAATGTTATATTTGTATCTTGGCTGTCGGTGCTGCAATCTTGCAGATCACGAAAATGTAGATGATAACTGAAAATGGCTTGCTTACTTGCCAAACGCAAAGGAGTGTCTGTGAGCGAGAGCCTGACTAGATGACTGAGCATTAGAGTCAAGCGTGACTGAAAATGTGACTCCGGAGCGTGATTGTTGCGTAACTGCGAGGATGACCGTGAGAATGCGTTATACGAGGACGTGAGCACATCTGAACACAGCTGTGAGGTTACTGTGACAATAACTGGAGTGTGATGTGAGCGTGACCCGCGAACGTTGGCTCTGAGCCAGCTGCAACGCGTTACTGAGCAGACAGTGATCGTGACTGAGTACACTGTGGGCGTGACTGTAAGTATATGACTGTCAGCGTGATTATGAGCGGACTGTGAGCGTAACTGTGACGGACTGTAATGTAACTCGAGGGCGTAACTGTGAACAAGCTGTTGACGGGCAAGAGCGAGACTCGTGAGCGGCGCAGAGAGCGAGATTTGTGAGCGGCAGAGAGCGAGACTGTAGCGCGGCAGACGAAGCGAGACTCGTGAGCGGGCAGAGAGCGAGACTGTGAGGCGGGTCAGAGAGCGAGACTGTGAGCGGCAGAGAAGCGAACTGTGAGCGGGCAGAGAGCGAGACCGTGTGAGCGGGCAAGAGCGAGACCGTGAGCGGGGCAGAAGGCGAGACTACGTGAGCGGGCAAGAGGGCGTGGACTGTGAGCGGGCTGAGAGCGTGACTGTGAGCGGAGATGAATGTTGATATGAGCAGCCTGAATAGTGTGACTGTGAAACGCGGCATAAGAGAGTGTGCAGGCGAAGCCGCAGCGATCTCCGGCCGCGCGGGCGATCGCCCGAGAGGGCGGCGCTAAATAAGCGGCTAGCTGCAGCGAAATGCAGATGAAAGTCCCGGAAGAAGCCGCCGGTGCTCCACACCGCGGCACGGAGGCTGCTGGACGGGCGCGCCGTTCAGGCGGAAATGCATAGGCGGCAGGGGATGAGAGACGCCAGTTGGGAAGAGCGGGAGGTGTAGCGAACCGAGAGAGGTCGCAGCTGTTGTAAGACGGGAAGTGGCAGGATGAGTTTGAGCTGGTCGGTGGAAGTGCGCGGGTTGTTGCGCCGGAGATAGCGCACCTAGAGACAGGGTGGACATGAAATGGAGGAGGGGTGATGAGAGAAAGGAGCAATAAGGAAGAAAAGAAGAGAATGGGCAGAGGAAACGTGATCAGAAAGAGAAGGATTGTGACGGATGTGAAAGTAAGAGAGAGAAAAAGGGAGGAGGAGCATGACGAACAAATGCTACTGACGGCCAGAATGCTACTGACGGCCAAATGCTACTTACGGACAAATGCTACTGACGGACAAATGCCGTTACTGACGGACAAAATGCTACTGACGGGCAAATGCTACTGACGGGCAAAATGCTACTGACGGACAAATGTACTGACGGACAAATGCTACTGACGGGACAAATGCTACTGAACGGGCAAATGCTACATGACGGGCAAATGCTACTGACGGGCAAATGCTACTTGACGACAAATGCTAACTGACGGACAAATGCTTTACTGACGGACAAATCTACTGACGGGACAAATGCTACTTGACGGAACAAATGCTACTGACGGACAAATGCTACTGACGACAAATGCTACTACGACAAATGCTACTGACGACAAATGCTACTGACGGACAATATTACTGAGCGACAAATAGCTTACTGACGGCAAATGCTATGACGGAAACAAATGCTACTGGACCGACAAATGCTACTGACGACAAATGCTACTGACGGGGCTCTCGGTAGCTTCCAGAATCACGGAACAGCGTGGTAGGGAAGTTTTCATTCTCATGCAGGTGCGGAAAAGAATAAGAGCGTGAAAAAAACTGGTATCAGGGAAAGAGTAAGAGCGTTAAGAGAAAAAGAAAAATCATGATCAAACGAAACAGCAAGTGGAAAGACTTCGCAAGGTGGCAAAACTTGAGGGTAACCGCAAAGTTGCGGATCGGCGGCAAAGTGGGGAAGCGCACAGCGACAACAGGTCGGGAGTGTCAGAGCGGAGAGAACTACGAGGGGGGGGGGAGACGCCTTAGAGAAGAGTGGAATTGGTGAAGAGGAGAGCTAATCTCGCGGGGGCGGGACAGGGATAGGAGCGGAGGGCAGAGGAGCGGTTAATCGCGTGCTTGCGAGGGACGCCCCGGATCACGAAGGCAGAAAGTGCCCGAGAGCCGGACAAAAAGTAAGTGAGGTTCGCGCAAGAGGCCAGCGGCTGCGCGCCAATGAAGGAATGTCAGTCGGGTGCTGCGAGGACGCCCAGTGGCAAGCAGACGTACGGCCCGGGAGGGAAAGACTGTGACGCGAATAAATAGAAATGTGCATACAGAGAACCCGGTGGAAGCACGCGAGCAGAGACTGAAAATATAGAGAAATTACACAACCCCACTGGACAAAAACGCACTCTGAAAAACAACGACACCCGTATAATTCTGTCGAATTGCCTAGATTTTGGTGACGAAAGTTTTCGAACAAAAAAAGTTGGCTGGAAGGAAGAGATAAATAAGTTCTATAGCGTGAGAGGAATTACAGGCCTAATAACTGACTAAGTAAATTAGAGGGGATGTTAAAACAAAAAACCAGCGATTGCTAGAATTTTGCAATATGATAGAACATCTTCGACACCGATGGACTGCGTTGAAATGCAGCTCAAAAAATAAAAATCTCATCCGATGAGTCGAGAAGACCCACCGAGGTAAGATGGAGTTGGTGACGAGAACGGAAATTTTAGAGAGAGAGCATTGCAGGAAGGGAGTGAGAACCAAATCCTCGATTCAAGAGGCTCGACTTTAGATTTATCCATGCGGAAAAGTTTCGGTCTCTGCGCGCAGAAAAGCAGGAATTGAGGACAGTGATATAGAAAGGTTGAGAAAATGAATCCCAAGGTGAGACCTATTCACTGGTTGTACAGCGCTGGAAGGCGGGTGTTACAAATGTATCTTGCGCGAAGAACATGTATCTTAATTAGACATGTGAACAACGATATTGATTGAATACTATCATGGGCGATAAGTGCATGTTGTGGGACCGCATGAATGAATTGAGATGAAAATGTTATATATATAGATACTTGCACCCTGCTGAAAGAAAAAGATTGATTAATAAATACATTAAATTATAATATTCTAATTTTTTACATTAGCATGTTGATTTTGACTTCATCTTTCCACTATATTTGATTTCATAGAAATTCATTCCATTTACATATATTAAGATGTTTTCTTTCATAATTCTTTCAGGGAATGTAACTGCTAAAAAACCAAAAATGAACATCTAAACAAAAATCAATTACTTTCTTGATTCACTATCTCGTATCATCCTTTCCAATTAGGCTAAAGAAAGAGACAGCTGCTGTGCAATTTATAATATGTCAGGACATAATACTTGGAAATGTGGTACTGCTGGCCAAGAATACCCCAGTTGCATAAAAAGACTAAAATAAACTTAGAATTTGCGATTATGTGGAAATAAATTTGCAGGTCAATTGTATTTCTCGTGAACTCAATTTAAACGTTTGCACATGCTTATGCTACTCACGTTTCAATAGCGGAAAACTCGCAAAACGGAGCTTAAGTATCCTTGCTTTTACTTAACTTGGTTTCGAGTCATCTATTGGAACTCAGTATATTTCTTAGACTCATCTATTGTGCAATTTGATCGTTACCGTGTAAATCTATCTGTAAACATAAACGCAATATTATATTTATTCAAACAGAGCACCGCGCCTCAAAACGAGACTTATGCCCCAGTTCAGAGTCAGGCCGGTCAAAATTGGGCCATGTTGTGTTCCAGTTGTGAAGCTTTATTTCACTTGCTAAAACCAATATTCATTAAAACGTGTAATTGTTTATCATGGATCCAGTTAGTTTTATATATTTCGTATCGTATTTTCCTCATGACTCTTTCTCACAAGAACACTTGAAAATATGCTCCGGCACGCTGATATGTTGTATATCTCCATGGCGAATTGTAATTTCATAGGCATGTGAATAAGCAAGTGTCGGGATGAGAAAGGAAGGCAGCAATCATGAGAATTGTTATATAGTTTACTGTCCGAAATATATCTGTAACAGGCGGAAGAAAGCATAAATCTCTCTCG
>BOPP01000125.1:1968617-2000931 GCA_017312745.1 Gryllus bimaculatus | reverse complement strand
CTTCCCCTCTCCCTCCCCCCCGCACTGTACAACTCAATAAGACGAGTGCGGCAAGGCGCGCGAAGGAGAGCTCCGGGGATCGCCTCTACCGCGGTAATAGAGTCTCCTCGCAGGCGTGAAATCCGAAGACGCAACACGACACTGACAATAAGAACAGCACTGGGCATGCTCCGACTGCGAAAAACCGATTTCAATCGACGAGTCCTTTCTTTGCAATGTCTTCGCTGAGAACGACCAAGCTGTTAATAGTTTACTGTTTACGGTTTTTTGTTGCAGTCGCGGCACCAATTCAGAATGGGCATGGAATGGAAACAACGAAGAAATTAATTGTCTTTCTTCCTCGAACTATTCTTACTAACCTATTTCATTAATGACGTTGGAACCGGATAGCTGAAACCAGTTACATTACACTTTATTACACAAGATTCACTATTTTTTCTAATTCACAAAGTTGTACAGAAGATTTTATAGTTATTGAAAAACTTACAGCTAGAGATTTAAATTTCCAAATATCACACGTGTAATCATTATAGCTCGTTGCAAACCACAAATAACTGCAAAACTGGCATTGCAAATATATTCAATGTAACTGAAATGAAATTAAAGTAAGAGAAGCACATTTCATCGACGATGTGAATGAGTAATGCTGCAAAAATGTGCAAGTAGTATAGCAAAAATTTAAGATAATAATAATATTAAATGTAGCATTGTAATGAATTTTCTCTTAGCAGTGCTTATTATTTTATAGCTGGCAAGGTGACAATCGGCATTTTGGTGTTTACAGTCACAATTGTGACAATATTGTGCACACAATTGTGACAAACTGGAACACATTTGGCAAACATGTTATTTAATTACGTCTCACGAATATTTGAAACCTGTCTCTGCTTCAGATGCTCGGAGCCAATATTCATGGATTCGAGTTAATGAAATAACGCATGTTGAATTGTTAGATAACATCACGACTGTGATTTCTGGCAACAAACTCGGAAAACAAATCGATGTGACCATTTCCCGCTCGGATGACACGTTGATGATGACGAATTACGCATCATCGTAATGCACTCGCAAATATTTTATGTGCTCATAATGCCGCTTCTCTTTGTTCTTTTATGATTACCGACTGAACTTCTGACGACCCATTCAACAACGAAATTGGCCAATATGCAATACAGTTCGCTTGTTTAATGCTGATAATTACACTTTTTCAGATATCAGAATAAGTTATTTTTATCCTATGTGTTCATTCAAATGACACATTATGGAGAGTAATGTAGCTACAACAGCTGTAAAGTAAATAACCACAAATGCATATTTATTGCCATTCGCCATTAGGGAATACAAATTAGATGTAAAAAATCATGTTTTTGTGATCTTCTTTATTCTCTTTATTTCTTATTCTTGAAATTATCGTTTAACGAATAGTTTCAAGAATCCTTTTCACAAGCAAATCAGAAAATAGAAAAAAAATATGGTACCGATCACTTCATTATGTAATAACGTTCAATGCTACACCACTCGGTATGTTAAATTTACAATTTGGAGACGTTTGAATGCCGCAACTCATTGACATTACATGTACTCTTAATGCCAAACTTGCACAAACGCACGAGTTTGCTGTACATAACATACATAATAACCACTACACAAAGAGACTCAAGTTTACATGTAGACAACTCCGTACGTCGGCTCCACATAAGCTAAATGAAAAAAAATGCCCCTCCTTTCACAAGCCTCCCCGCCCCCGCCCACAATACGCGTCCGACTGCTCGCATTGCCTTGACGTCTAGTTATTGAGGAGGAGGCCTTGTTTCGCAGTGGATACTCCGCGTTGCAGGGGCTCTGGCGCCGGCCGCTCGCCTGCCGTCGCAACAAAAGACGGGGAAATTCCAGCGCACTCGCTGACCGCGCGGCGAACGAGCCGGCGAACGATGGACACGATGCGAGCGGAGACAAAAGAAAGCGAAGAATGGGCGGCGGGCGTTTAAAAGAGCGCGCCGCCTCGCTCGGCACATTGTGCGCGCCCGCGCCGCCGCCGCCGCCGCCGCCGCCTGCATTTCCAAGTGCACTCCCCACACCCCACCCCCTTTCCGCTCGCGTGGACTCGGCCCGCCCGGGCCCTGCACGAATAGTAGCGTGGTGGTATGGCTCTGCTCTGCTCTGCTCTGACCTGCTCTGCTTATGCAGCCCGTGCGTTCAGTTGTAACCAATGCTTAGCGTGTTACTTCGATTCCCTGATGTAATTCAGGGCCAGCTCTTATTAGGGATTCCATTGCCGCAACGAATTAATCACTCGTGACTTTATTAGGGCGTGTATTGGACGTGGCGTGATGACAAGTTACGTCTTTATGAATCAGAAGTGAGTAGTAACATTTGAACATCGGAGGTAAAGGGTACAATGTATTTTTTTAGAGAATATTTTATTTCATTTGTTTCGTTTTCATTATCTTTCCGGGAAATATGCCAAACACATGTCAACTTTTATTCACAGGAAAATATATTTAAAGTACTCTGCGGTAAAATTAAGTAAATGATTTGTGGCACCCTCTTCCTCCGAGGTACAGATACGACAAATCATTACAATTTACAGCTGATCTGTGAAAGCGTTTTGGATAAAAATGTGCGAGCTTTTGTTTCCTTTAGCTGACAATAAACTGAATCCCACGAAGAAAAGAAAAACATTAATCGTTGAAGTACAGTCCTGTTGGCTGCAGTAGAGCCTACAGGTGACTGAAAACAAACAGTGAGAATAAAATAAGGGATTTCAAACTCTTCGTTCATTCGTCACCCTTATTATGAGTCTTGTGATGTGTTAAACAGAATTTTATAAAGTAAATTTTCTCATACATGCCAGATGAAACCGCAAGGATTTGGTAATTGATGAAATGTAGAAGATATTTAACAACAGAAATGCCACACTTTTAATAAAAGAAACCTTACTTTTTATCTTAATGGTACAGACGTTTCTGAATAAATAATAACTCGTCAATTAGTACTTCATTAATGGATGGGAAAAATATTTAACTATTCTCACAAGCTCTCTCGTAGCGAACTATTCTAGAAGGCGCACCTAACTGCGGAGCCGGGAACTATTTCACCTGGCATCATTATATGACTTTTTTTTAAAAAAAAACTGTCTTTTGTTCCATGTCATGACTCCCCCACTTTCTCCTCAGTCTCAGTCAATGATTCTCCGCCCATCTGCTTTCTCCTGTACTACCAACATTTCATTTTCTCTTTTGTAACTTGAATCTAGTAAAAGTTTCATTTATTGTACATTTCATTCCTGTTTCATCTTATTAAGCAAGGCACTTCCAAGACATGGTGCTTGGCACCGGGCTGGGAATTCAGCGCTCTCCTTTGCCTGTCCCCACTCGCCACTACACAACGAGAACTGCTCCACCCGGCCCCACCACTCATTCGCCAAGCCCCCACCCCTACCTCGCATCCCACCGCCCGCCCATTCTCTCGCGTTCTTACTACCTCCCCTCAACTTGCACTTCTCATTCGTCGGACCAACCCCAATTGACCATCTCATTTGCAATGCCTCTGGCCCTCGCCAGCCCTCACTCACACCCGCACCTCCGCCGTTATTTCCGCCGTCACCTCCACCACTCTCACCCCCATCACCGTCACCTCCACCAGCACCCCAACGTCACCTCCACCGTCACCTCCACCACCTCCATCTCCACTATCACCTTCACCTTTACCTCCACCACCGCCATCAACCCATCCATTCTCCCCCGTAACTCATCGTACCCACCGCCGCTGTTTTCCGCGCTCTCCACCTCCAAGGACACAGCCAGGCCGCTCACCGCCGCGCCGCACATGCTGCACTCGAGGCGAGTGGCGGGAACGGCTCGCGACGCCCCACCAGACCTTATTAAGCGCCCCTTCATTCCGTTTCATTGCATATTTTATTTACATTTTTACGAGGGATTCGCAACATAAAGCGCTCGGGCTAGTGGTAGAATTGAAAAAGATATAGCTCGTGCGGCGTAGAGACGGCGGAGCATACGTGTCGAGGTCGAGGGAGGCAGCCGGAGGACGGGGAGGGGGGAGGGGGTAAGCGGGCGGAGATGGGCAGTGACGAGCACCGAGGGCGCTTTCGAGGCGCAGCGGAGCGGTGCGCGGAGGGGGGGGTGAAGGCGGGGTGTAGTGAAGTGGAACGAGGCCAAGAGCAGGGGTGATGCGAGAGCGAGTGGGGTTCAGGCAGAAGAAGGCGACCCCGGCCGCCGGAGCAGATGGGGCATCACTCGCGAGATGACAGTCGAGAGACGATGGATGAACGACTGGACCAAGGGGCGCAGACTTGGGGTTGAGCGAGCGATGGGAGATCGGCTAAGGAAAGCTAACAGAATCTCTTCCAGAAATCATGTCGAGGCAAAATGAAACGGGGGAGTGGATTGATTGATTGTTAGTGATTTCGGGCGCTCAACTATCAGAGTCATTCGTACCATAAGTGTAGTATGCACGCATGTTTTTGTCTGGGTATGTGTTCTTCCCCTATTGTATGGTGAGATCTGGCGCCGACCTACCTAGAGGGTAGTTTCTCCAACCAGGTATCTTCCATCAGCAGCATGGGTGTTTGGTACTAGGTTGCCGCGTAGTGCGTGAGTAAGTGTGTGAAAGGAGAAAGGATAGGAAGATGAAGGAAAGATCGCGCGCGGTCCTTGGCCTGTTTGATAGGGTACTGCTCCGTCATTCGCCTGGTGTTGATCGGAGAAATCACGGAAAACTACCGATCAGAGCAGCCGACCGCTAGAATTCTCCTCCACATAGCGACTGAATTCCACCAAGCTAACAAGCTAGTGTCGAAAATCCTGCCACCGCCAGGATTGGAACCTTGGACCTCCCGGTCAGAGGGACTGATGTGACAGTAGTTCATACTCTGAGCCTTCTCTCCCGGTAAGGGGAGTGGAATTTCACTGGTTGGTGGTAGAATTCATAACACTATAGATTACATTCGGAATATGTCGTGAATGAAAGAGTAAATGTTATCCAAGTTTATTATGTAGTAAAATCTTTAACAATTTAATAGTATTTCCGAAGGTTACTTTTTAAAACGTATCTACGGTTTTCTGAAGCAATTATGAAAACGATTTAAAATAATAAATAACATTCAAATCTGTGTCACACAAGCCTAAAATCAAATATAGCATGAGCCCTAAAAGGTAGAACGAGGATACAAGTTCTCACCTAGAAGAAATATTTAAAGAGACTTTTAAAACACCATAGAGGAAACAAAGATGCCACAAAAATTCTGAACAATTGCAAATCTGTAAAAGTATCTCCTTTGAATGGATCTTAGAATTTTATTCCTATTGTGTGAATCACATCATAGTTTAAGAAATTGGTATCAACTCCCCATTATTTCGGTGAAATAGATATGTCTTGCGCCTCTCATACCAACTCAATGAAAACAAATGGAGTGTCAATATGAAGATAATTTCAAGGTAAATACTAGTAAATAATTGCACATTCACTATATAAATATAATTATTTGTTGAGAAAATCATCTAAATTTGTCAGTCGCAAATACTGTAACGCAATACTCATGGTTCTTTTAACATAGATTTTTCAGATCCATTCAGCCTTGTCTACATATTTACCCCTTCTTATAGATGAGAAAGGAAAGGAGGAGGAAGAGGCGACGGCGGTTCACCGCGAGATGTTTCTCATCGATACGCTGGTTTTGATTTATTGAAGCAAAATTAAACGTGAATATGTCATATGGTTAATGTTTATTCTTGCCTCTATTTATTAATAGTCAAATTTATTTATTTATTTTTCAGCGGCTCAAAACACAAAATCATTACTGACAATATTAATATGAAGAACACTTTCTTCATTTTTTATTGTATATTTATATTTGTGACAAAAATGATGAGGCATCTAATAAAAATAAAAAGGGAATTTTTCCTCACACAGTATTTTACCGCAACATCTACGAGTAACAGAACTATTATACCGCAGTAAATACAGCACAACACAATTTCAATTCCACGCGTACTAAGAAGTAACGTTCTAGATTGCAGCTCCAAATACGCTACATACATGGCTACCCACAGGTTTCCTTTATTAAAAAAAAAGTATTTTTCTCGCGGGAGATGACATATTTTGCCACGAGAGGTCCGGGACGAAGGTCGAAGAAACCAGAAGAAGAGAGAAAAGAGAAAGAAAGAGAGAGAGAAAGAGCGGAGACGCGTGAAATGCGACACGGTCGCCCGGGACGTGACGTTGCTCGCGCCGGAGGACTTTTTAAAACGCGGCGGGGCGGCGGAGGAGACGGTTGAGGCGGGGGCGGGGGCTTGTCACGCGGAGAGCCTGGGAGGAGCGCGTAGCACGCCTGGATCGCAGCGCCGTCACCCTGAAAACCGCACGCGTCAACGCGCCACATTCCCTTCCGTTGTTTTTTGTTGTTGTTATTTAAGGTCGCATTGCCATTTAGGTCATTAGCGACCACTATTGCATTTAACGGTATGGCAACTGTGAAGATGACATGATATGGTGATGGTAAGGGGGTGAAAGGACGAAACACAATACAACCAGCCCAAGGCGGGACTCGAATCCGCGATCCTTCGGTTCGAGTTCGCTACGGCACTGTTGCCTTAACGATCTCCGCCATTCGAACTAGTCCGCCGAGTGTTATTGCAGTGAGGTTAAAGGTTTTGTTTGTTTTGCTTCCTGTTGCAAATATTGAGGGTTTGCATGGTCCTGTTTGAGTACCACAGCAGGTTACTAGTCTATGATTTCTATTTCGTGATATTGACCTCTAGGGAGGCTCATTATTGCGTTTAGGCTTCATTAATTGACAGTGGCTCATTGAAAATGGGTGACTTGTTGTCACATAATTTCGAGCATTATTTCATTTTCTCTCCTACCACACAGTAAACAAGTATAGTATCCCCCCAAAACGGAATAGCAGCAGCGAAGTCATAATTTATTAATGTGTGTAATCCATGTTGTACAACATATATGCCGGTACTTAGGAAATGCAACGCAAATTAAATACACATTAAAACGCTTTATTTCTTTGCTTCCTGATATTATCTGACAGCTAGTGCATAGACATTCTAATAAATACGATTTTGTCAAATGAAAAATAGTTTAATTTCAAAGGAGTGTACAATTTTCTACCACTGAGCGATGTGTGCGTGTTCTATCTCGTAACAGCACCACGAAACACTATCACTATAGTGTTATACCTTTCCTTTTCGGTCGGAAATATCTCTTTCCATATAGCAGTGAAAGTCTGATAACGTTATCTCGCTTTCATTTCCCCTAGCTATAATAATATCCATAACATAATATTCAAACATAACCCATCTAAAACCCGTTTTATCATATATTACATCAAGGGCGTCGGTAAAAAGCATAGCCGCCAGATTAACATAGTACATATCACATTTTTAGGAGAAACGCAATAACATTCTAATTATTGCTACTTTTGTGTAAACCTGATCTAAAAGGATTATCACCCCACATCTCATTTACTTCGAGCGAAATAATGGAACTGGATGTGAACGTGTCAGATAACAAATCTTCATTTCTTAATGCTTCAGCTTTTACATTTAATAGCAATGAGGTCACATCATGCACATTCGAGATAACCAATGTGTGTTCTGCACTCAATTATTAATTATCCTGATTACAGGATAAGAGTTTGGTAAATTTGGAGACATGGTAAATTTCTAGTTTTAAATATTCAAAACTATGTAACGGTATGATTATAAAAATGTTACATTACTGAAAAGTAAGAATATGCAATAAGTTTTTTAATAAAATGGAGTAAAATCTTATTCTTCTGGTAGAAAATTGTTCTTTTCATTCCCTCTCATTCTTGTCCATTTTCTATCATGTTTTTGAGTTTTCTTTCTCCGAGAAGCACAGAAACCAACCTTTCCTAGTTATTTTACTATAGACAGCAAAGTTGCTGAGAGCAAAGAATTTTTTTCTTCTGTGTATCAGAAACATGTTCAAAATATCAAATCATCCGTATTTCGAAGAATTTCGTAATTTTGAAGGTGCGCATATTCCTACGAGTACTATTCCCAACACACATCAATTTGAAACATATGATGAGTTATGGTATTTCCATAAATATCAATATATTGCAATTTATTTCGGTGGAAAATATTCCTAAAATATACACGGCTGTTAGAAATGATACAAGTTAGAGTTTTATATTCTACTAAGCCCAAGATGTATATTATTTTGCTAAATTCACTTACATATTCTATGGTAGTAAAAACACGCCTATGTTTAGTAGAAACTGTAGTTCTTTCACTACGCTTCGGGTGCTGGGCTCAACCCCTCTTTACTTTAAAATAACATATAATTGAAATAAAATGTTTCATATCTTGAAAAAATATTTCAGAAAACCACCGTCAAAAACAATTTTGGTGTAACCCACATAACAGTATGAAATAGATCGCTAGCAGTAACATATCTTCTGATTTACCATGGATATCAATGAAGAAATAGTCTAACCATAATAATATCTAGTTTGGAAAAGTGAGGAATGTCATTTAAATACCAATGTAACAATGCAATAATGTACGTAATCATCCTGACACCAAAATATACATGGCGACGTACGACAGTACGAGAAAGTAGCACGAAATTAATTGAAATAGATGCATTTTATTGGTATTCATATTTATATAGAAGATTTCAAAATAGCAATACGAGATTCATCGCTCAGAACACTTCTAAAGTGAGAGAATAGCATGGAAGCTGTTAGATGTTTTGTTTATATATTCCGTTAACAACAGTTTACTACCTCTGGTTCTTAAACTGCTTGTATCTTCTATCTACTTGTCTTGTCTAGCTCCACCTGATACTATGGTACCAGATTTTCCCGAGCGTAGAATATTATACGACGAATAGAGAATAATACGAACATTTACACTGTGTCAAGTAGGATCATTATAATTGATATTTGACGAAGGTCTAATGTTATATTTGTATCTTGGCTGTCGGTGCTGCAATCTTGCAGATCACGAAAATGTAGATTGATAACTGAAAATGCTTGCTTACTTGCAAACGCAAAGAGTGTCTGTGAGCGAGAGCGTGACTGAGAATGACTGAGCATTAGAGTCAAGCGTGACTGAAAATGTGACTCCGAGCGTGATTGTGTGCGTAACTGCGAGGATGACCGTGAGAATGGTTATGAGCGAGACCGTGAGCACATCTGAACACAGCTGTGAGCGTGACTGTGACAATAACTGTGAGTGTGATGTGAGCGTGACCGCGAACGTGGCTCTGAGCGTAGCTGCAAGCGTTACTGAGCAGACAGTGATCGTGACTGAGTGACACTGTGGGCGTGACTGTAAGTATGACTGTCAGCGTGATTATGAGCGGACTGTGAGCGTAACTGTGAGCGGACTGTGAATGTAACTGAGGGCGTAACTGTGAACAAGCTGTGAGCGGGCAGAGAGCGAGACTGTGAGCGGGCAGAGAGCGAGATTGTGAGCGGGCAGAGAGCGAGACTGTGAGCGGGCAGAGAGCGAGACTGTGAGCGGGCAGAGAGCGAGACCGTGAGCGGGCAGAGAGCGAGACCGTGAGCGGGCAGAAGGCGAGACTGTGAGCGGGCAGAGGGCGTGACTGTGAGCGGGCTGAGAGCGTGACTGTGAGCGGAGATGAATGTGTGATATGAGCAGCCTGATAGTGTGACTGTGAACGCGGATAGAGAGTGTGCAGGCGAAGGCCGCAGCGATCTCCGGCGCCCGCGGGCGATCGCCCCGAGAGGGCGGCCGCTAATTAAGCGGGCTCAGCTGCAGGCGAAATGCAGATGAAAGTCCCGGAAGAAGCCGGCGCGGTGCTCCACACCGCGGCACGGAGCTGCTGGACGGGCGCGCCGTTCAGGCGGAAAATGCATAGGCGGGGATGAGAGACGCCAGTTGGGAAGAGCGGGAGGTGGTAGCGAACCGAGAGAGGTCGAGCTGTGTAAGACGGAAAGTGGCAGGATGAGGTTGAGCTGGTCGGTGGAAGTGCCGCGGGTTGTTGCGCCGAGATAGCGCACCTAGAGACAGGGTGGACATGAAATGGAGGAGGGTGATGGAGAAAGGAGCAATAAGGAAGAAGAAGAGAATGGCAGAGGAAACGTGATCAGAAAGAGAAGGATTGTGGACGGATGTGAGAAGAGAGAGAGAAAAGGGAGGGAGGAGCATGACGAACAAATGCTACTGACGGCCAAATGCTACTGACGGCCAAATGCTACTGACGGACAAATGCTACTGACGGACAAATGCTACTGACGGACAAATGCTACTGACGGACAAATGCTACTGACGGACAAATGCTACTGACGGACAAATGCTACTGACGGACAAATGCTACTGACGGACAAATGCTACTGACGGACAAATATTACTGAGCGACAAATGCTACTGACGGGCAAATGCTATTGACGGACAAATGCTACTGACCGACAAATGCTACTGACGGACAAATGCTACTGACGGGGCTCTCGGTAGCTTCCAGAATCACGGAACAGCGTGGTAGGGAAGGGTTTTCATTTCTCATGCAGGTGCGGAAAAGAAGAAGAGCGTGACAAAAAACTGGTATCAGGGGAAGAGTAAGAGCGTTAAGAGAAAAAGAAAAATCATGATCAAAAACGAAACAGCAAGTGAAAGACTCGCAAGGTGGCAAAAGCTGAGGGTAACCGCAAAGTTCGGATCGGCGGCAAAGTGGAAGCGACAGCGACAACAGGTCGGGGAGTGTCAGAGCGGAGAGAACTACGAGGGGGTGGGGAGACGCCTAAGAGGAGAGTGGAATTGGTTGAAGAGGGAGAGGGCTAATCTCGCGGGGGGTGGCGGGACAGGGAGAGGAGCGGAGGGCAGAGGAGCGGGTTAATCGGCGGTGCTGCGAGGACGCCCCGGATCGACGAAGGCAGAAAGTGCCCGAGAGCCGTACAAAAGTAATGAGTTCGCGCAAGAGGCCAGCGGCTGCCGCGCAATGGAAGGAATGTCAGTCGGGGGCTGCGAGGGAGCGCCAGTGGCACAGCAGACGTACGGCCGGGAGGGAAGACTGTGACGCGAATAAATAAAGAAATGTGCATACAGAGACCCGGTGGAAGCACGCCGAGCGAGACTGAAAATATAGAGAATTACACTAACCCACTGGACAAACGCACTCTGAAACAACGACACCCGTATATTCTGTCGAATTGCCTAGATTTTGGTGACGAAGTTACTCGAAACAAAAAAAGTTGGTGGAAGGAGAAGATAAATAATTCTATAGCGTGAGAGGAATACAGGCTAAATAAGACGGACTAGTAAATTAGGAGGGGGATGTTAAACAAAAAACCAGCGATTGCTAGAATTTTGCATATGATAGAACATGTTCGACACCGATGGACGTGCGTTGAAATGCAGCTCAAAAATAAAATCTCATCCGATGAGTCGAGAAGACCCACGAGGTAAGATGGAGGTTGGTGACGAGAACGGAAATTTAGGAGAGAGAGCATTGCAGAAGGGAGTGAGAACCAAATCCTCGAATTCAAGAGGTCGACTTTAGGATTTATCCATGCGGAAAAGTTCCGGTTCTCTGCGCGCAGGAAAGCAGCGAATTGAGGACAGTGATATAGAAAGGTTGAGAAAATGAATCCCACAGGTGAGACGCTATTCACTGGTGTAACAGCGCTGGAAGGCGGGTGTTACAAATGTATCTTGCCGCGAAAGAACATGTATCTAATAGACATGTGAACAACGATATTTGAGTGAATACTATCATTGGGCGATAAGTGCATGTTGTGGGACCGATGAATGAATGAGATGAAACATGATTATAGTATATAAGATACTTGTACCCTGCTGAAGAAAAAGATGATAATAAATACATTAAATTATAATATTCTAGATTTTTTACATTACATGTGATTTTGACTTCATCTTTCACTATATTTGATTTCATGAGAAATTTTCATTCCGATTTACATATATAAGATGTTTTCTTTCATAATTCTTTCAGGGAATGTGTAACTGCTAAAAACCAAAAATGACATCTAAACAAAATCAATTACTTTCTGATTCACTCATCTCGTATCATCCTTTCTAATTAGGCTAAAGAAAGAGACAGTGCTGTGCAATTTATAAGATGTCATTGACATAATACCCTTGGAAATGTGGTACTGCTGGCTCAAGAACTACCTCCAGGTTTGCATAAAAAGAGCTAATATAAACTTAGAATTTTGCTGATTATGTGGGAAATAAATTTGCAGGTGCAATTGTATTTCTCGTGAACTCGAATTAAACGTTGCACATGCTATTGCTACTCACGTTTCAATAGCGGAAAACTCGCAAACGGAGCTTAATGTATCCTTGCTTTACTTAACTTGGTTTCGAGTCATCTATTGGAACTCCAGTATATTTCTTAGAACGTCATCTATTGTGCAATTTGATCGTACCGTGTAAATCTATCTGTACATAAACGCAATATTATATTTTATTCAATACAGAGCACCGCGCCTCAAACGAGACTTATGCCCAGTTCAGAGTCAGGCCGGTCAAAATTGGGGCCATGTTGTGTTCCAGTGTGAAGCTATTTTCACTGCTAAAACAATTATTCATAAAACGTGTAATTTTATCATGGATCCAGTTAGTTTTATATATTTCGTATTCGTATGGGTTTCCTCGATGACTCTTTCTCATCAAGAACACTGAAAATATTCTCCGGCAAACGTGATATGTTGTATATCTCATGGCGAATTGTAATTCATAGGCATGTAGAATAAGCAAGGTGTCGGGGATGAGAAAGGAAGGCAGCAATCATGAGGAATTGTATATATAGTTTACTGTCCGAAATATATCTGTAACAGGCGGAAGGAAATCATAGAAAGACAGCGGGAGTTTCGTCTAAAACTTTCCACTAGACAATCTCCACTGGCAATCTTTGTTGTAGATATTTAACTGGCATATGAAAATGTGCCACCGTTGAGAGGTCAATTTAAAACATCACATTTCACAAAGCAATGAGAATTTATTAGTTCAACACTTTCATTCTAATATAGGTATTCCCTGCATGAAAAATCGGTAAATCCAGATTTCGTCTCTTGCAGAGATCAGCTGTCTCGTCGGCTGCAATCCATTTGTTTTTATTTCTAAGTACTCTTTAAAATTCGTCATTGGTGACGCAGGGGAGTGGACAAATATCTACTACATCATAAATTCGAGTCCAAGTAAATGATGAGTGATTTCACTCAAGTGGTTGTAACGGGATTTGCTTATCGTGTCGTATCACATCCTATCGCATCTTATCGCATCACATTTAAGCCATCATCTCATCCTTAATCATCTCTAATTATTCACATGCCCGCATCAAAACTCATATCAAACACCCAGTGAAAATCAATGGCAAAGTGATCTGTCCAGGAAAGGGATCTTCATAAAAGCGACAGCCTCCCCCTTCTATACCCGACTACCAAGTTTGGCACTCATTACTCAATCGCACATAGTGACCTGAATAAGACCCCTTAAAAAGATAATAGCATCTTATCCGCGAAGCGAGAAGCAGGCTGCGAAGTGCTGGGCAGGGAACGGCTTGTCCTCGGGCCCAGGTGTACCAACGGTTGTTCAAAGGCTGTGGCCTGTTGAGGCGGAGGAGAGGAGAGAGAGCCAACGGAACAGAGGTGCCAGGGGCGTCCCCGTCACCCCGGGGGAGGGGGGACTCGTGATCAATCTGCCCCCGCGGGACGACCCAGTCGCCAAGCGCCAGACCGGCTTCGGTAGCTCAGTGGCCACACCGTCGCCACCGCAGTATTCTAGACCGCGAACGAATTTTGTCATCGTCGACCTGGATTGAACTCGGTCATTGACTGGACAGAATTCTAGCGGCCGGTTGCTCTGATCAGTAGTTACTCGTAGTTCCTCCGATAAATATTAGACGAAAGCCCGAGGAGTACGCTAACAAACTCGTCACAAACCGCGCGAGATTTTTCCTTTCTCAACTTTCTCTCTTCCTCTTCATTTACATACACACACACACACACACACACACAAGCACGGTACTACCACACATGTTCAGAGACCAGTCGAAGGCAATGAGCTTATCACGGCTGCAGACTTGTCTGGAGAAACGTAACGAATTATTGCATACATTACTCGCTTAATTTCCTTAAATGATAGTCTTCAGGGGCAGAAGGATTTGATTCAGGATTTTCGTAGGAAACCGCTACAAACCAAGCTATCTTGTTATTTTCTTTAAAACCCACAGCCAACTCCAAGCAGCAGCCCTTTCGAATTGAATGTCCTTTCCTTAATACGCTCAAGTTCTTTGAATTTTCCGTAAATCTTTAACCAACTTTCCCTCAATGCTAATCTACACCCCTATTCTTCGCTTCAGAGATTTCAGGAGATCATCTCCCTCATACGTGCTCGTTCTTCATTATCGACCCCTCCTCGTTTACAGTCTTTCCTCATCTCAGACACTTCCTCATTTACTCCCTTTCTCATCTGCTCCCATTTCCTCGCCTTGGCGCCGGAGTCATATCCGACCCCTTCCATCTCCGCCCCCGCCTCATATCCGACCCGTCGTCCATTCGCCCTGTCAGCGCCCCACCACCCGCCCCACCTCCGCGGCCGTCACCGCTCTACCTCAGCAGCGGATGGACCTCCTCCGGCGGCCGAGGCGGCGCCCTCCGCCACTCCCCGCCTTGCCCCGGGCTCCCGCCACTCCCCGCTGGGCCTCCGGATCCCAAACGCTGGCCCATAAACCCTCCCGCGCAACCCCCCGCCTCTCCACCGCTTCTCACCGCTCCACGCCCCCCCCGCACCTCATCACCAGCCCCTGACTCTTCAGCAGCATCCCGCCTCGCTAGCAGATTCCTCCCCCTCAAAAGATCCCCCACCCCACTAGCTCCCATCCCTCCACCAGCCTCCACCCCTCCACCAGCTCCCACCCTCCACCAGCTTCCACCCCTCCATCAGACCTCCCGCCCTCCCCCAGACCCAGCTTCTAACCTCTCCCCGCTCTCCATTATCCCGCAGCTCCTCCACAAACTCCCCGCCTCACCACCTGCTCCCCGCTCGTCCACAGCTCTCCGCCTCTCCACCCTCGCCCTCCACAAACATTCTGTCCCAATCTCCCCCACCCCTTCGTCCCTCCACAAGCTTCCTACCCCTACATCATCTCCCCCTCCTCTTCACCATCGCACTTCCCCTCCTCCAGCGCCCCGCCACGCCCCATTCGCAGGCGCAGGCCCCAGTGGAATTGCTATGACCGGGAATCCGCAATGATCCAAACTAATAGTTCCCACAGAGGGACACGCCAGAATGAACCGCATGCGGAATCACACACGAAACAATACTCGCGAAATTAATTATATGCGGAGTCCCTGCTACATTTGATAATATTGAAAGTTTGTAAACCCTCGCACACGAGGATCAATGTTGCGACTTGTAAAAATGTGAAGTAAAAATATGCGATAATAGCGGCCGCTTTGGAAAGATGGTATGTTGGAAGTAAAGGAAATTATAAAATATTAAATTACACGTATATATAGTTTGCGTGATAACAATGCAAACACAAATATAATATTTTGAAATGAAAGGCTAAGGAAATATACAGGGCTAATAAATCGGAACTTGATGAGCCTTGCCGAAAGAAAGTCAGTAAATCAAAGCAGGCGAAAATAAAAGAGAAAAGAATAGTACGTCGTGGGGGATCATAGGTGATAAAATAGTTGGCCCTTTCGTAAACACAGAACAAGATATTTGGATTGTCTGAAATTTCTGTACCTTTCATAGGAATTTTTCAAATATCGAATTCAATATTTTTAAATCATTTTGTTCTGTTGGCTTGTCTGCTCCTAACTTGCCTCTCCCACTATAACCAATACTGATGGATATTAATATAATTGAGATTCCTTACTTTCAGCTTAGTACATTTTGCAATACGTTAAACATCTGACGCCCTAATTAAAATCCTTCGAAATTGCCAAACAACTCCTTTTATATTCGTCCCTCACAAATTGTTTTGAAAATGGCTAAAAATAACAACACCTTCAGCAATCTAGAAGGCGCGATTCACCAGGTATACTGGTGGCATTTACATTTCTATTCCTATAATACAGCCTCTCCTACATTATTTCAGTAGTATAGGTGAGTTTTGCATCTCTCATACGTAATAATTCTTTATAAATAATTCTTCTAAAGAAACAGAATTTAACACAGACTTGGTGATTTGCACTTTAACTTTAAAGTTATGAAGGATTGATTAAAAAAGACGCATCTAAATATTCATGTTAATGCAACACTACAGCTACACTAGGGCAGCGTTGTTGAAATCTCAATAGTTTTATATCTCCAAAAGAAGTGTTCTAGGGCCTTAAAAATTAATATTTGAGGTTAAAAGCCTAAAACGTCCCTTACACCGCTATCTATAGGGTGAAAATATCTTCAATTTTTGCTGTTTCAGCGCTTCTTGATACTATCCCAACCTCTTTAGGGACGTGCAGAACCTATAACTGTACGTAAAATTAATTAAACTAACTTCTTCATATACTTTGCGATTTTATTACATTGGTTGACCTTTCTTTTTGACAATGAAGTTCCAATAATAATAGTTGGTATTGTACTATGATGTTAAAATACGTTTAGTTATTACCATTTCAAGGAGACATAAAGGACAAGGGTCGGATGATAAGAGGGCCTTGAAGAAAAGGGTATACTATTCTAAGCCAGTAGATATTTTTATACATTTTTAATAAAATAAACACGTTTGGAGAACAGATTAATGTATAAATGGCAGGATATGAAAACAGGTGGGGTTTAACATGCGAGAGTTATTGCACGGGAACTCTAGCTTTGCATTAATATAGTTTTTGTAGTATTACCTATTCGATCTAAATTTGACATTTTGCCGCTCATTTTCCAAGAACTAGTTTAATTACTTAATGTATATCAATCACAGGAATTTAAAATTATTTTCTTTAGAATTGTTGCGGAAATGACGTAAAAGAGGTGGAAGAAACAAGAATGGTGACGACAGCGACGGCGACGGGGGAGACGCAAATTTGTTCACAGGTTTTCCATGAACGAACGCACCTGCGACAACCCGGGTGGCGCAACTACCGGAGATACTTTCACTTTTGGTACTAACATTTCTATTTATTTAATATGTATAAGCATACATTTTGCCTGTTCGCTCTTACATTTTGCGTTTTCTGAATGCTTTACAACATGAATGGGTTTAATTTCGTAACTATCCATCAGACACAGAAATTTAAAATGTATTTTCTTCGCAATGAGAGGGTGAATAAAAGTTGGAAGGAAACAAAAGCTGCGCGACACCGTCGGCGGTAGGGAAGAAGCGAATTCACTGAGAGCGTTTTCGTCGATCGTTGCATCTGCCGCAGGCCAGGTGCTGGGATCCGACGGAGCGGGGAGCGCGAGTGTGGGCGGGAAGGGGTCGGACGGGACGAGCCGGGACTCGGTTGGGGCAGAGTGATGCGGTGTGAGGCGGGGAGAGATGGAGCAGATTAGGGTGGGGGAGAGGGCTGGGCGGCGCAGGGGGAGGGGAGGGCGTGGAGAAGCATGGCAGGGCGGGCAGGGCAGGGTAGGGCAGGGTAGGTCATGGCGCGGTGGGGGGCGGGCGGGGCGGGCGGAACAGGGCCGGGCAGGGGGGGTGGGTGTGGTTGGGGAGAGGTAAGGGAGGGGTGGGGTGGGGTGGGATGGGTTGGTGTGCGGGGAGGTGGGTGGAGGGAGGGGAGCGGGCTGGAGCGGGTGGGGCGTGTGAAGCGAGTGGACAAGGTGGGAGGCGGTTAGGACGGTGCGGTGCGGGACAGTGCGAGGCGTACGGACGGGTGTGATTGGTGGGGTGGGGGTAGGTTGGAGAGGAAGTGGGAAGGGGTGGGCGTGGTAGGGTGGTGGGAGCGGTGGGAGGGACGGGGTGAAACAGGTGGAGTGGAGATGGTTGAGTGGAGTGGGTGTGTGGGTGGGGTGGGGTGTGTTGGGGTGGGTGGGGTGAGTGGGTGGAGTGGGGTGGAGTGGGGTGGAGTGGGGTGGAGTGGGGTGGAGTGGGGGTGGAGTGGGGGTGGAGTGGGGGTGGAGTGGGGTGGAGTGGGGTGGAGTGGGGGTGGAGTGGGGTGGGGTGGGGTGGGAGTGGTGAGTGGAGTGGGGTGAGTGGGGTGGAGTGGGGTGGAGCTGGGGTGGGTAGGGTGGTGGGTGGAGTGGGGTGAGAGTGGACGTGGATGAGGGTGGAGTGGGTGGAGTGGGTGGAGTGGGGGGGTGGCGGTGGGGTGGGTGGGGTGGGGTGGGGTGGGGGTGGGTGGGGTGGTGTGAGGTGAGGTGGGGTAGGCGGCGCGGGTTCAGAGGCCGCGGAGCGGATTAGTATGGCGCAGATCTGAGCGGGGTAGGGTGGTGCGGAGCGGGATGGGCAGGAGTGGGGAGGGGGAGGCAGACGGTGCGTAAGCTCGCTTGCTTCGGCGCGCGCGAGGCGATCGGCGCGCGCCCATTTTCGGATTGAGTTACCCGATACAGAAGAAGACAGCGAGCGTCGGGACGGGCGGGCCCGGAGAAAGGGGATTGGAGCGGGTGGGGTGGAGGTCGGCGGGAAGCCGATGACGCAACGCATCGATCCGCGCGCCATCTGCCTGGGGCCGCGAGTTCGACGCCTGAGCAGCGTGGTAGGGCGGTGCGGTACGAGTCCTCTCAGCCTCCCGCCCTCCCGCCAAATAAGCAGCACCGAGGCGCAGCGCACACGCGAATAGAGGAGACCGGTTTTATTTCGTCCAATACACTGCCAGTGCGGAGATAAATGAAGCAGGGTTTGGTGCGGAAAATAAAAACTTTACGAACACCGAATAAAGCGGGTTGCTTGACATCTGCGTTTCGCAACACAGACATCTGGGAGAAGTTGGTGAATGCGTTCAAGTGATTTCGATCAGGAGATAAAGTTCTTTCGTAAAATGTATGGCCGAAGTACTTGCACAAGCCCTCCACTACACTATCAAAACTGTTGTCTTTTGCGGGCTTGGTTACGCGAGTAAGACCAATTTTGTGCCCGAGATTTCGTTGTTAACGTGGGTTTTCCACTGCTATGGTGCGATGTTGATCAACAGGACAATGTTCAAAATTTAGCAGTAATATGTTAATAGATGAAATAGTGTCTCTTGTGTTCATTCTTCAGCTTCAGTGACTGAATTGCCCTTTGCTACTTACCTTGAAACCATTTCTACATGAACTCTTATCTTCAATAGCATGCCCTGAATTAGGCCTCAGTTGCAATCAACGAGCGATATTCAGAACTTGTTTTTCTTGAATTTCTTGTGGTGTTCTTCCTGAATACCCAAATAACTATGGCCCCAGACAAAATTTTATCTCGCAATTCTTTATAAATTATTATTAAACAGTTGAACCTGTTTCAGACGCATGCGAGAAAAATTCGTTTATAACACGCGCTCATATTGTTGAGCTTCAGAATCCCAACACCTCTATTATACTACACAAAGGTTAATTATGAATAACGGTACTAACAAGCGTGGTTTGCTATAATTTAAAACTAGAAAGGTTTGCTTAACTTAAAGTTCAGCAATTCTTAACTCATTCCATATTGGTAAATACATTCCCAGATAATATTGACCGTAATTGTACGCGTGCAGTTTCTAACTGCATTAGTATCGCAAATTCCACATGAAGTGTTTTATGGTGTGAATTTATGTAAAAAATACTATTTCTGGCATTCTACATATAATTAAGCTTTCGTTAATCAACATTTTTTTAGTGAAAAGCAATCTTTGTAATTTTTACTGTGATACTGTGATGATTTAGTTGGGTTGTAGCTCAATATGCAAATAAAAGTTTTAGAAGTAATGAAATCAATTTAAATTCTGAAGCAGTTTAAAATTCAAATAAAAAACTTGCTTCAAAAAATATTTCAAGTTTACCAAGTCCTGCTTTAAAAATATATATTCTTAAAAATGTATCAAACTTTGTTCTTCTCATTTCACCGAAATCTGTTCTGCTTTAAAATCTTCAAAGTAAAAAACCCTCAATCAGAAAATAAACAGTTATTCGGTGTTTCATTTGGTGTCATTACCTTTAAGCTAAACCAATATTATGAAATACTTCTCCAACACAACGCGATAAATTTTGAAAAAGGAAGCAAATGTTGTAGGGAAAACAATGCTTAAAAGAAGAAGAAAATAACAAACTACTATTGCTAAAGAAATCGTGGAAATGTTGATAAAATGTAACTATCTAATGTTTTGAGGGAAAACATAATAAAGATTAACCATACTACATATGATGACATGAATACACTAGCTTTAAAAATTATCTTGAAAATGAATGGAAATAAATACCGCGGACCGAACGCAGTCATCAGAAACCCAAATAAAACGCCTAAAACGAGATAAAACTAAACATCCATTCGAGTTCAGCGATAGCACATTGTGTAATTTTGTAAAATAATTGATTGGGGACAGTGAGAAAATATAACATATTCGCGAAGACTCATAACTCATTTGCACAACAGCCAGTCTTCCATCAAAACTCACTGCAGTAATCAAGAACCACTCTCGGTTATCATACAAATCTGTTGTATTCTTTGTCATGCCAATCTGAAAAAAATAATTACTAGCCGTTAATACGCGATAAATACGAAAAATCAATTATATTTAATCAGTGGTTTACCGAGAAATTAAAATTATAATTTTTCCAGATTGAGAAAAACTAATTTGACACAGAACGTATTTTCTTAAAATAAATAAATTCATCTCGTAAATATTACAATGAATCATTAACTAATCAAGTATATCCAACAACAATTTGAAAAAAAAATTATTGAGAAATCATTAAATTTTTCAGTGCATGACGCCGATGGAAAACTCCAATGATACTTTTAATCATCTAGTCGATGTTAGTATTTAAGACATTTATTCCCAAAGAATTCTTTGATAATTCTTCCATAAAAAAACTAGTTATTTTGTGTCTGCAGTCTTAATTTTTAAGAAAGTATCCTTACCTACTAAGAATGTATTTTCAGAACACTACACAGTAATGCGTACCAATACAAAAACGTCAAAAGCTCAGTATTCATTACCAATATGAAATAGCCTTTCAAATCTAAAAGGCGCAGTGACATTTAGTGGTCTGATAAATTTGCAGATACTTTTAACACAACTCGTGCTGTCTGAAACATTTCTGACACTTAACTTTCAAAAGCAGGACCAGATTTCGTTGGTCGAGTTATCATTTGGAATCCATGTTACGAGCATCGTATTGACAAAATTACTTCGTACACGATGGAACTCCCGCACATTTCAATTTTTCCCACCGAAGAATCATTAATTCACATTAAACGGGTCCCAAGTACGCTGATATCAACCCACTGGGCATCATGCTCTTCTGAATTTTACTCTGAACTCTTATCATCGGCGACATTTCCAGTCTGTTGCTTGGTCGATGCTCCTGATGAAAAACCAAATCTGGGCCGCCATTCCGTTATTCCCTACATCATCAGGAGTTGCACCATTCCATCGCCCGCCGCCCTTCGCCCGCGCCGCCTCGCTCGCGGGCGGGGGCGGGGCGGTAGGGCGCGCGCGCGCGCGCGCTAATGGCATGACCCGGCCCCCGTATCTCCTTACATTATTTACCGCTCGCAATATTCCGTTTCAGGTTCCTCGCACAAGGCGGAGTGCTCCATAAGTTTATAATGAACTTGTCTCAGTCGCAAGATGACGCGCGGAGGAATCGCGGGCGAGCACCTGCGGTCATGAAAAATGCACCTGCGCGACGCCCGCAACCACCGCCCCCGCACGCCCCCCCCCGCCGTCAGCACCGTCTCCGGCGCCCGCCCTCGGCGTGAGACGCCGACCCACTCCCCAACGCACTCGCGTCAGCTGCTGCAAGCTTCCGTCTCGAATGCTCAAATCCTATACGCCCTCCCTCCCCCACAATTTTGCACGACCCTTCGTTGTACCCTCCCCTTCACTCCTCACACTACCCTCCAAGTGGTGTCAGGATCCAGAGGACAAAATTTTAGACAACTTGAAAACTGTGTTGGTCCAAGTTTGTTATAGACTCCGTAAAGTCACTGCCTAACGCATCTCAACATTATCTGCGATTGATTTTTATCGTTTTAATGTTTACAGAAAGTATTTCGCTTGAAGTTCCTGCGAAGGTTAAATTTAATGTTACAAACGATTTCCTAGGGAAGGGGAGTCCCTCACTTCCCTGCCGCTGGATCCCGCCTCTTCACCACTCACATTTCAACTCCTTGCTATCCCCCCAAAATTCCAACCATTCACCTCTTATTTCAAACTTCATTATCCCCACATACCCTACTATAGTTATAAACAAGCTAAAGACTCCCTTGTATCTAAGTTATTCTACTAAAAGTTTAATAAACTATTGAGACTCCAAACTCCCACATTCCTTCCGAACCTAGCTTGTTAGCCTCGCCCTCAAGTCGCACTATTCCGCAAACGTTTATCCCACGAATTCATTACCCTTGTGAATCCATTGCCCACCTCCCTCCCATTTGCATATCTTCTTTGCCATTATTCCCCACTGCTCCGACAATTACACCTCTGTTTCTGTTTTTCTTCAAGTTTGTTCATTCCATTCTACACCCTCGCAAATCTCATCCTCTCACATTTCTCTCAGCTATACTACAAGTCCCAACTCTCCCAAACTATGATCACTTCCTCCTCTCCCTTCAGTTCTATCTCATCCCGCACCCCTCCACACATCGCAAGCGCGCTTTCCCTCTCTTCCGCAGTCGCCGACCCAATACGGCCCCACCTCCGCCGGCGCGCGCCTCCGCCCGGCAGGCGATAACGCCGCCGGAAATTCGCGAGGATGAATTTCTGCAGCATGTTGTACCGCGCGTCGCCGCCATGACCGCGGAGGGAGCTCCCCCACATTTTCAACCCTTAAATTAAAGGCCCCGCGGGGCAGCGCCCGACCACCCCATTGCGCTTAGCGCTGAGCGCCCCCACCCGACCACCTCGTCGTCCCGCCCCTCGTTGCATCCTGCACCCCACCCACCACCCCTGCTACATCACAGTAACGCCCGCCAAACTCCGCCCCCCCCGCCAACTCCGCCCCGCCGCCGCCAAACTCCGCCCCACCCCCGCCAACTCCCCGCGCCACTCGCCCCGCCCCGCCAACTCCCCCGCCCGCAACTCCGCCCCCCCCCAACTCGCCCTCGCCCGCCCCGCCAACTCCGCCCCGCCCCGCAACTTCCGCCCCGCCCGCCAAACTCCCGCCCCGCCCCGCCAACCTCCGCCCCGCCCCGCCAACTCCCGCCCGCCCGCCAACTCCCGCCCCGCCCCGCAACCCGCCCCGCCCCCCAAACTCCGCCCCCCGCCAACTCCGCCCGCCCGCAACTCCGCCCGCCCCGCCAACATCCGCCCCGCCCCGCCACTCGCCCCGCCCCGCCAACTCCGCCCCATCCCACGCAACTCCGGCCCGCACCCCCCTCGCCCGCAAATCTTCCGCTCACCGCCCCGCCAACTCCGCCCGCCCGCCAACTCCCGCCCCTCCAACTTCCCCCCGACACTCCGCGCCCCAAACTATCCGCCCCGCCCCGCCAAACCTCCGCCCCGCCATCCGCCCCGCCCGCCAACTCCGCCCCGCCCCCCGCCGCCCGCCCACTACGACTCTCACGATACACACGCCCCCCGCCACGCCAGACTACCGCCCGTCCCCGATACCTAAATCCCCACCGCAACTACGCGCCCCGCCAATCCCGCCCCCCCCAACTAGCCCCGCCCCGCACTCCACCGCACCCAACTCCGTTTTTCAACACGTCACATAATCGCCCCCAATCAGAAGTACGCCACCACCAAGCCTCCGCCCCCCTCCGTCACATTACTCCACCGATCAACTCGCCCCCCCTCCGACCCCCCCGATTCGATATTATGTCCCATTGTCTTTCCACTCCTTCCTCCGTCTTCGCTCCAACATTCTCGCGCTTACCGCCGTACTACCACCTCTGCCCTCGACGCCGCCTCCATCACCTCCCCCCCGTCCCTATATACCCAACTCCACCAGATCTCAAGCTCCCTGCTCCGTTCCCCGCCACTTCCCCCCCCGCCACTCCGAGGCGCTCTAGCCGTAGCGAGGGGCTTAAACCTCCCAACCTTTCGAGACTCGCAGAGGTCACCTGATATAGCGCGCCTGTTCCCTGGGACGCATCTTTACGACCTTTTTGTTTGACACGCGGCGCTCGTAGCGGCGCCTAATGTTCTTGTTACTCGGCCGCGCTGCTTTCTATCGAATCTCGCGAATGAACGTCCCTGACGTCTATACGAATGCAGCGTTAAGTCTAGGCAAGTAAACTGTTGAACTTGCTCTACCTTATTTCTGTGCCGAAGGAAAATGAGCATCTGTGTACGCCACTGACTTCGCAAGAGAGCATCACAAAGCGAACGTAATGCTACGCTTCATTAATTGTTAGAAAGATCTCTACATTCCCTCTTTATCTGCTTGCTCTCAAATAGTGCGTACTCTTTCAAAGTGTGACTCCTTGATTATTTTTACACTTCATTCCTAAAATGCTTTAGGCCCAATAGCATTATTTTCATTTTTAGTTGCTCAGAAGTTTAAAATATTGACTATAAAACAAAGTCGATTATCTGTGTTAATTAATTTACATCAAATACTTATGAAAGAAATTAGAAATGGCTGGTCAATGCTAGAATTCTCGTATGAATATTTCCTTCTTCGATTATTACTTTAACACTCCAACAATTTCTTGCATCTCTGTCCATCCTCTATACAGTCGAATATTGACCTTAAAACTACATGTGTCTGTTTCTACTCTATTTATCGTGTCTACTTATAATGAGCTGTGAGCACAAGATTAATTTTGTCGTGTCGTGACATCCTAAGAAAAATCTATCTTTTAAACAGTATCCGTCTGTTTATACGAACTATGATGCAATTATCACTATTCAGAGAAATTATGTAAAGAATCATCGAGGCATATGTTGAGTTTTAAGCCACAACATCGTTCTTGACTTATCAAACAAATAGCCCGACGTCTAGATGAAATATGGCAGTATATGGCGACTTCTGAAATAGTGTTCGATGTATATTAAAATGGATGTACGACTGCCGTTATCGCGCACCATTATATAAGAATACCTAAATTGATAATCTTGTGTGGTTTCATTCTTGGAAGCGGAATGATTTGTTTTCGAAAAAACATTATAGCTCTTACATCAAAAGTTCTTTTCTTTTCAATATAATTGCAACAAATCAGCCAGGAACACATAAAAAGTATTCCTTTTTTTTAATTACTTCTCTAAAACTCTCCATCGATTTACTTATATAAAGAGTCAGAAGAAATATTTATAATCAATCGTTACACGCTAACAACAAGTTTATACGTTTTAATTTGTACATCCATTTTGGCTTCACGACTTCTCGAATACAACAGACAAATTCCGCCTTAACTATTTTGTTTCTGTGAGATGAGGATTTCTGTACGACTGTGAGCCAACAAAACAATTGCGACTAGCCTAACCTGTTAGCTACGCATATACCAAAGTTTAAACAAGTTATTTGCGCTCTGAAAAGAAACACACACAATAACACTCAAAAACTCAGGATTCACTGGTCATCACACTATAGTATATAAACGAAAAAATTAGTGATTAGTATCCCTCCAGTGTTTTATCCTTAAGCTTAAACACTGTGCGTTAAAATCCCGCATAAGATCCTCTTTCACAACGCTATTGGTTGTTCATTTGTATACTTATAGATTCAACTTCAGTATACGGCAGGTTCTCGTCAATATCTTACATCCAAAGGCATTTAAAAGAACGGGCTCCATCCCTACAAAATTTGTTTTAAGTGCAATGACTTATGACAATCAAAGATGGATATGCAAGATTAGAGATCAAAAATTAGTACATAGGCCCCAGAGCGAGATACAAACCCTGTTGACCCTCAACTGCCTGACTGGGCGCCTTAAAGATTACCCGAGTATGGCTTTTTTCTGGGTTTTAATCTCTAGTATATTTTATTCAGGAGTTCTTAACTTCATTGCCATTTTAGACACCACTTCTCTTTTGCCACGTAATAACTGAAATAATATGTATAATTTCAGAAGATTGATATAGGCCGTTATACCAACGCGTGATGACGAATGAATTCCAACAATCCAAAATTAATATTTTTTCAACAATCAAAGCCTCCTGTGTTTTACTCAAACATTGCGTCTGTTGATAAAGCGTCCAAACGTTAGATTACACTAGTAAACGGGAACATGTGCGCTGCTCGTTGAGAAATTCGATGTTTGCTAAATCTCAGGAATCTATTCTCAGATGGAATCTCGTCGTTGAGAAAGCCATTGAGGAGGGAGAGCGATTTTTCGGCGAGACTCTTTAGTCATAATGAATTATTGTGCAACCATCTGGACAATGAGGATGAAAGTCAATGAGCGTATAATATTTTTTTTGTTTAAAAATTTGCGGCAACACAGCACGCACCTTGACCGACGCTATCTTGGCAGCTTTCACAGTGTCACAACCGCCGATGAAAGCCAAAAATACAATTGCCGTTTCTTGACATGCTGGGCGTCACCCGGACAGCCACGTGAAGAGAATATCAACGAGCAAAGTTCTCGAGAATTAATATATTGACGAACATGAAAAGATATACAAAGATTACACTATGAGAAAACGAAGACATAATTAGACTACCAGATAATTCATTGATATTTGGAAATTTTAAGTATCTGTAGGTCATAATGAGAAGCCCATTGAGCCTGTTCGCATTATTATCAGGTGAAAGATACAAGTAGTTATTATACAGGAGGATAGGCATAATTAGGTGAAGGACGATGGAGAGATTAGCTGGCGCTGAGTTAAATAATGCCAAAAGATGTAAGGTAGAAGGTTGATCTTATATTCTACGCGGTGAGCCTATTCTTATAATTAATACCCTTAGTTAAGCAGATGAGTGTCGAACCTATAACCCTATATACGATTATCAAAACAATTTATGATATAGCGTGGGAAAGCTTCCATTCGT
The DNA here is from genome assembly GCA_017312745.1 of Gryllus bimaculatus. NCBI lineage: Eukaryota > Metazoa > Arthropoda > Insecta > Orthoptera > Gryllidae > Gryllus > Gryllus bimaculatus. Next base: position 1,973,941 of record BOPP01000125.1, on the reverse strand, counting down.
ATAGCACTAAGTGTAGATTTCTATACCGCGCCGAATTACCAAAGTGTTGTCTTGCAGCAACATTTAACTTAGTAGTATCCTTCTTGCCCGCGATCTATTTTGCACCAAGTCAGAACTCTGAGAACCTAGCTGGTACTTGGTACAATATAACTTGTTAATGCATAAGAAAGCCTATTTGTAATGTTACTGATCGAGGTTGGGGAAAATTTATATTTCTAGTTTTATATAAATTGCATCTGTCGCGTTTCAAAGGCAGTCATAGTCAATATGTGGTTTACACAGAAGTTTGTTCTTGATAGCGTTATCTCTCTCCTTGCTCTTCACTTACTAGCCTTATGCATCCCGTGTATGTTGTGATTTGCCAATTTTGTTTATCACCCTCAAAAATATATCCCTATAATATTTTTAATTGTACACTGTGAGCTTCGCGTCCGTAAATTTTGCATGAGTTTTTGCTTCTTTCCACGATTGCGCTCTTCGCATTTATATTACCACGGAAATGTAATTTGTATTTCTGTGAAACATCTTGTAAAGTGTTAAAATGTATGGAAAGTGTTTTTAAAATGTTCTTGATGGGTTGTATGTAAGAGCTCTATTATATATCTTCAGGCACACTTAGATTTTTGCCTTTGAAGGTTATATTTGGAAGCTGTAGACGACAGTCTTACATATACAAAGTCTACGAAAAATAGTTAGGTGAGGGATAATTTGGATTCTCGAAAAGTATTACCTCAAAAGATTAGCTTTCACAAAGACACACAGACATAGTGAAGAGATGATTATCCAAATACGGGAAAAATGTGTTGTATCTCTTGACTCAGATTTTTTAAATGATACAACGGTCTTCGAATTTTTACTATGGATCATAGTATTCTGACTCAATCATGACATGCCGTGTGCCAAATGTTGAACTTGGATAATCTTTGATAAAGCCGTGTGTAATGAGAGCGCAAGAAAGCAAATAAAATCAAAGAGCTCAACAATATCCACCTCCCGCATACCATGAAGTGTTGTCTTTTCATTTCAGCCAATAAAGAGAAACGAAATTGTGCTGTGATAATCATAGTTTAAAGGATCGCTAATAATTTATTCGTTTTCAATTATCAGTTAACTAATACAGGATGTAATACCGTGAGGTGATGATATATGAAATAGTGTTTTCGACAGAGACGGTGTAGTACTTCCAGAGCCACTCCAAATTTTGTTAAATGAGTCCAGCGAAGACATTTTCGTACGAGTGCGTACAGTTGTTATTTTATTTACGAATGAGAGACTATGACAGAACATTCTTACATGTATACACTCCCATGTCATTCCACTCATATGTTAGTGTTCCTTTGCAGCCATGATTTATATTAGCCGCAAGATGATTATTTATACATTATATTTGAATATATATAATAGTGATTATGAGATACCCTACTCTAGCGGCAAATTGCTATCTCCTAATTATTATACTTTCCAGTCAGAACGAAGCTGATCGAAATCAAAGCAGACATAGTTACTACTTACTTAATGCGATAGTATCTTTGGATAACAAATTGTATACCTATATATTCTTGGTCTCATATTAGTCATGAGTAAACACCAATGATATACATTTTTATTAGATACCCCTGCAAACATCTGTAAATTCAAAGTGCAAAGAGAAATTAACCACCTAGTTATTATAAACACTAATTTTTATGCATTTATTTTTTCATTGTAAAATATATTTTACTTAATTACCGTGAAATTGAGTCTCGACCTTGAGTGATTGCGAGACTTGGTGATCTAAGAGGCTGGGGTCGTTGATTTTCTAACGCTATAACCAGCCTCAACTGACTACTGTGCGATACCCGTACGTTGAGCGGTTCGTATGTCACCACCTATATTGTAGCCCGCCCATGGATTGTTATTTTTGGTGCTTTTTTCCACCTTTTTGGTTTGTGAGTAATCAATAAAACGTCTGGTGGTGCTCTTTGCCGTGCGTTGTGCCTCGTAATTAAATTTCAAGCGCGTATACGTTCAAAAATTGTGTGTGTGTCAGCGAGTAAAAGAATGATGACCATCACAGGTCGAGAGAGTGAGTAGCAACAGCACTTTAGTGATTTAGTAGTGTATAAGCTTGTACGATCGGAATATGCGTCCCATCGGGGTTACGTTAAATGGGCAACACCGACCTGTCGGCTCGACCATATCTTAGAAAATGAGAGATAACTTTCGTGTTCAATGGATGTTTTACGGAGATTGTTTGTTTCTCGCGTGTCATTGAACCAAGAGTTCTGAGTATCGCGGGCTGGCTGCCTCTCTTGCTGTAAATCCAGGCGCGTGCACTTTGAGGTACAACCGATTGGCTCTGTGCTAACACGACGTCGGCCGACCCACAAAACAAGACCCACAAACTTGTTCAGTGGCGCGTTTGTACGAGGCGAGCGCAATAGAGCACCTACCTCTTCTCGAGACCGAGATAGTGGCGCGGTAATATTTTCATTTCTTTAGTGAATAGCAAAGAAGGGCGACATTTCCTCCTGCTCTGTGATCGTAAAGAAGGTAGCGTGGTCACTAGGCACGAGCGCGACCCAATAACAGAAGAATAAATGGGATATTTGGAAGTCAGTCTCATTATATGCGTTTCCGTCTAGGCTAGAGTCGGGGAATTGGGCTGCTGATAGAATAATCTGAACATATCGTAAAAGTGAACTGCATGATAAGCGTCCGACATTGTGTGCGGTCACAAAAAGTAAACGAATATAGGTCAGACTATAAGGAAGGGGTAAATATACTTTACGAATTCTTTTTCTCCTACCGAAGATTTAACCAAATTGTAATGGAGATTTGCCTACATCAGAACAGCACGTGTTTTTAATGGCAAATGGTGATCGACATAGATATATTCTGAAAACTCCTACTTATGCTATTACAAATATAATCCCTTTCAATGTTTCAATGTAGAATAGTTGATGTCTTTTAATAAATGTCAATGCCATGCCTATAAAGATACACGAAAAGACTAGTGAAATTCATATGTATAAACAAAATTACACTAGCATGAAGTGTGGCAATACTGAGTTGAGAGAGAAGGGAAGACACGTGTATGCGTAGGCACGAATCTTCAACGAGAACTTTACACTGCGCGAGCGGATTTCTGAGGATCCTCCATCTCGGAATGAAACCGCTTTACATAGTGCGATTATCGAATATAAAAGAAAGCTGCGTAGAGCACACACTGTTGACATTGTCGTTATTGTCGCAACCAGTAGAGCCCGTATTCCGTTAACGCGAAGCGCACCCAGTATCTAAGTTCATATGATTGACTATTCGAAACAAGCCCAAGAGCGCCCATGACCCCCAGTTGGGCAAAGGGGTCTGTCCCGTCCTGCGGCAAGAAATACCTGTTCGCCACTGTTGATCGATCTGGATGCGGATCACAGAGAACGCCACACGCCTGACAAACCAGAGCGAGTTCTATTGAGATCAACGCGCCAGAACCTTCTTGTTTTCCCCTGCGCGGAAGCGCACCGACCTCGCGCACGGCGAGCCCCACCGCTCGGTACGGACTCACGGTCGACGGCCTGCGTCTCTTGTCCAGCAGCCCGCAGCCATCACGCAATTGCGCTGTGGGTTGTAAAAAAGTGTTGTCAGATTCAGTCGTCGACTTTATATTTCTATAACTCCCCACAGAATCTCGTGTGTGTTTATGGGTGGGTAGTTCTCCTACGGGTGACTCCCGGGAGATACCAATAATCGTGATATATTGGGCCCACACTCTAGTATATAGCGTGACAACACGATCCCTCCAATTACTAAAACTAGTACGAAATGCTATGAAAGAAAGTCATATATGAACTTCTAAACTTTTTAGCCTACCCGACTCTAGTTCCCCAGCCTCAACCACTGATTGTTGACTGATATTGATCTCACTTCCACACAGTTTTTTTTCTTATCCTTTTTATTATTATATAATTATGATTATTATATTATTTATTTTTTTTATTCCGGGCACTCTCAAATCAAAAATTTTTTTATCCATGGATTTTCGACCCCCCCAAAACCCCACTGTGTCTCGATGCGCGGCTGCACCAAGCGTAGTCGCCTGAACGCTTGTTGCAATTGCTTATTTTGTCGGAGGTGAAATCCGAGCCTTCGGCATACGCCATTGTTGCCCGCTTCATATTGTCTATTACCCATCCGACTTAATCAATGTGTATGCAATTCAGACTCGTTGGTTACGTCCCCTCTCAAACGATTCAATAAGAATACTGAATCTTAACAACTTCTATATCCAATGGGTGTAGGTACACTGGGGAACATAGTTTCAAATTATGCCTGCCCCACAGAGGCAGGGAGCCTTTATTGAGTTACAGGACTCAAAGCAAACGCAAACCGCCAAAGCCAGCGGCATACTGCTTTGTCACCGCTAACTGCCACTCGAGTTCTACTGATAGTGTCAGATTATTAAAAGAAAATGGACTACTTGCCTTGCTTACAGGATAAAGGACACCGTGTTCATCCGCCGATACTTAGAGCTTTTAGCCATGAAAAGATCGTGATCGCACCATAAAGGAGCATCGATTTTTTTGCACATGCGCGACCAAGAAGATAGTGTACCCAATGAATACTCTGGTGTCCGGGCCCTACTTTATAAGGTCACAAGTAGATGAGCTTGTTTTTTTATCCACTAGATGTACCCCTGACAGGAGCGATTTATTTACTTCTTTTGTTAGGGGAAAATGGTAGTTTTTTTCTTCTTCTGTAATAGAAAACTTTTCCCATCATTATCCTCTCCAGTTAAAGGGTGTGCTAGATATTTGATCACGGTGAAGAGATGAGATCTGTAACTGCTAGCGCATTCATATGACAGAAGTATTGAAGCCGAAAATCCAGCGCCTCAGGCTTTAAAACTGAAAAAATTCATAACCCATCATGAATTCGTCGCTGAGTCACTATTCAAATAAAGTGCAAGCGCATGAAATGCCATACACGCATGGACGCGGATCGTTGACGTATTCGGTGCCAAGCAGAGGACGCGTTGCCTAAATAGGCCGCTGACCGTCGCTGGTTACGTTTGAGCAACGGCGCAATTAGTTTAGAAGCAGAGGAATAGGCCTTCTCGGTAAAGAGTCGTTATTTCATTTCTGTATTTCAGTGGAAGCGTTCTCACCGTCAGTTCGGCCAGTCGCGGAAAGAGGTAATGGAGGACAAAGTCTTCCAAAAATTGGGGAGAAAGAAAAGGTGATAAAATAGCAACAATTACGGATTGAGTTCAATCAGAAGAGAAAGGTAATTAGTAGTGTGTAACAATATGTACCAAGGTTTTAACTACACAAAAATACATACTAAAT
>BOPP01000125.1:1952952-1968592 GCA_017312745.1 Gryllus bimaculatus | reverse complement strand
GCCCGCGCCCTCGGCGTGAGACGCCCCGACCCCACTCCCCAACGCACGTCGCGTCTGCTTGCAAGGCTTCCGTCTCGAAGATGCTCAATCCTTACCGCCCCTCCCCTCCCCACAATTTTGCACGACCCTTCGTTGTACCCTCCCCCTCCTCCTCATCACTACCCTCACATAGTGGGTGGATCCAGAGACAAATTTTAGAAGCGGAAATTGAAACTGTGTTGGTCCAATGTGTTGTTATAGACTTCGTAAAATGTCACTGGCTACACTCATCACATACTGCGATTGATTTTATTCGTTTTAATGTTTATCAGAAAGTATTTCGCTTGAAAGTTCCGTGGCAAGTTAAATTTAATTGTTACCAAACGATTTCTAGGGAGGGGAGTCCCTCACTTCCCTGCCCGTGGATCCGCGCCTGCTCACACTCACCATTTCAACTCCTTGCTATCCCCCCAAAATTCCAACCATTCACCTCTTATTTCACTTCATTTCCCCACATACCCTACTATGCGTTACTAACAGCTAGAACTCCCTTGTATCTAAGTTAATTCTACTAAGTTTATAAACTATTACCGACTCCAAACTACCCACATTCCTTCCGAACTGCTTGTAGCCCTCGCCTCAAGTCGCACTATTCCGCAGAACGTTTATCCCCACGAATTCATTACCCTTGTTGAATCCATTGCCACCTCCCCTCCGCATTTGCATATCTTCTTTGCATTTATCCGCCACGTGCTCGCGACAATTACACCTCATGTTTCCTGTTTTTCTTCCAATTTTGTTCATTCCATTTCTACACCTCGCCAATGCGTCATCCTCTCACATTCTCTCCGAGCTACTACAGTCCCAATCTCCCAGAACTATGATCACTTCCTCCTCTTCTTCAGCTTCCTTCTCATCCGCACCACATCATCGCAAGCGCTGCTTTCCCCTCTCTCCGCAGTCGCCGCCCAAACGGCCGCCACCTCCGCCGGCGGCGCGGCCTCCGCCCGGGCAGCGATAACGCCCGCCCGGGGAAGATTCGCAGGATGAATTTTGCAGCATGTTGTACGCGCGTCGCCGCCATGACCGCGGAGGGGAGCTCACCCCAATTTTTCAACCCTAAATTAAAGGCCCCGGCGGCAGCGCCCGACCACCCCATTGCGCTGGCGCTGGCGCCCCCCACCCCGACCGACCTCGTCGTCTCCGCCCCCGTCGCTGCATCCTGCACCCCCACCACACCCCTGTACATCACCAGTAAACGCCCCCAACTCCGCCCCGCCCGCCAAGCGTCCCCGCCGCCGCCAACTCGCCCCGACCCGCCAACTCCCCCCCCACCCCGGCCCCCGCCAAAGCTCCGCCCCGCCCGGCAACTCCGCCCGCCCCGCCAACTCCGCCCGCCCGCCAACTCCGCCCGCCCCGCAACTCCGCCCACCGCCCCGCCAAACTCCGCCCCGCCCCCCAACCTCCGCCCCGCCCGCCAACTCCCGCCCCGCCGCCAACTCCCGCCCCGCCCCGCAACCCCGCCCCGCCCCGCCAACTCCGCCCCCCCGCCAACTCCCCCCGCCACGAACTCGCCCGCCCCGCCAACATCCGCCCCGCCCCGCCACTCCGCCCCGCCCGCCAACTCCGCCCGCCCCCCAACTCCGCCCCGCCAACTCCGCCCCGCCAACTCCGCCCGCCCGCCAACCCGCCCCCCCCCAACTCGCCCCGCCACTCCGCCCGCCCCAACACCGACCCGCCCCGCCAACTCCGCCCCGCCCCCAATCCGCCCGCCCCGCCAACTCCGCCCCGCCCCGCCCCGCCCCCCCACTCGCCCGCCCCTCCGCCCCGCAACTACCGCCCCGCGCCCGCCAAATCGCCCCGCCCGCAACTCACGCCCCGCCCCGCCAACTCCCCCGCCCCGCCAACTCACGCCCCCGCCCCGCCAACTACGCACCGCACCCCCAACTCCGTTTTCAACACGCACAATCGCCCCCCATCAGAAGTTCGCCACCACCAACCTCCGCCCCCCCCAGTCACTCTCCACCATCACTCGCCCCCCCTCCGACCCCTCCGTCGACATTATGTCCCATTTCTTTCCACTCCCTTCCCTCCGTCTTCGCTCCAACATTCTCGCGCTTACCGCCTTCTACCACCTCTGCCCTCGACGCCGCCTCCATCACCTCCGCCCCCGCCCTAATACCCACGTCCCCATCTCCAACTCCCGGCTCCGTCCCCGCCACTTCCCCCCCCCCACTCCGGCGCTCGTTCCGAGGGGCTTAACCCCCTAACCTTTCGACCGGAGGGCCTGATAGGCGCCGCTGTTTACCTGGGACGCATCTTTACGGACCTCTTTTGTTTGCGACGGCGGCGACGGGCGCGCTGAAGTTCTTTGTCTACTCGGCCGGGCCTGCTTTCTTCGATCTCGCGATGAACTCCCTGCGCGACGTGCAGGGCGTAAGGTCAGCAGTAAATGTTGCAACTGCTCTACAATTTTGGTGCGAAGAAAATGACACGGTGTACGCCACTGACCTTCGCAAGAGACTCACAAAGCGAACGAAATGACGCTCATTTATTTTGAAAGATCTCCATTCCCTCTTTCTCTGCTTTTCAATGTGTACTCTTCAAATGTGACTTCCTTGAGTTATTTTTCATTCATTCCTACAAATCGTTTAGGCCCAATAGGCGATTATTTTCATTTTTAATGTGCTTCAAAGTTAAAATTACTATTAACAAAATCCATTTTTAATAATTTAACAACTTATGAAAGAAAATAAATGGCTGGCAATGAGAATCGTATATTCCTTCTCTATTTTAACATCAACAATTTCTCACCTGTACATCAATTCTTAAAACTACATGTGTTCTGTTTCTTCTTTTACTTTATGCTTATCCATATATAATTTTGTTTGCGTGATCCAAAAAATTTCCATTAAACAAACCTGTCGTTATACGAACTATGATGTATCACTATTCAGAGAATTATGTAAAAAGTCATACATAATGTTGAGTTTTGAACACAACATCTTTTCTGACTTATCAAAACAAACCCACTGATGAATATGCAGTATTAGGCAGTTCTGAAAGTTTATGAGTATTAAAATGGATGTAAGCTGCCGGCCCATTAATAAGAATACCTAAAAATATTTGGTTTATTGAGGAATGTTTTGTTTGAAAAATATAGCTCTTCATAAAGTTCTTTTCTTTTTCAAATATAATTAGCAACAAATTCCAGACAAAAAAGTATTCCTTTTTTTAAATTACTTCTCTAAAACTTCCATTTCTTATAAAAGTCAGAAAAATTTATAATCAATCCTTACGTATTACATTTTTACGATTTAATGTACTCATGTGGCTATCACGACTTCTCGACAAAGAATTCCGACTTTCAATTTTTTCGTGAAATAAATTCTGTACGTGGAGCAAAAAAAATTGCAATAGCACTGTAGAATACGACAAAGTTTTAAACAAGTTATTTCCGCGAAAGAAACAAAAAATTAAAAATCACATTCATGGTCATTAAGTTTGTAAACAAAAATTTGATAGTCCTCAGTTTTTTCTTTAACTTAAACCGCGTAAAACCTGCATAAGTCCTTCCAACGCTATTGGCGTAACCGGTTGCACACGCTCTCTCCCCGTTGCTGACGTGTTTACTTCCGTAGACAAAGTTTATTGAGGTTCTCGGAATTCGAGAAGTACTGAGAACACGTGGAAACCTTATTTGGAGCATCAACTAGTTTCAAACTTCCCTTCCGTTGGAGCCATACTCGACGAGCACGCAGACATCACACGTGTTGCCAACGTGAAGCTGCACGCAGCATACGTCATGAGATTCGTCTGGACACAAAATGCGAATTTCTGACTAAAATTTTAAACGGAGATAAAGTAAGTTCTTGCCACCCGTTTGATGAAGCTACATACCCGCAGATATAGGAGATTTAAATAGACATATCATTCGGATCATGTAGTTCTTATGGGCAACCCCTCAAAAATGTTTGAAGTTTTGTTTTTTTTCTTCAAAAATTACCATTAATACTTGATAATACTCGGTTTAAACTTATATTTTTCATTATTAGACATGGCAGTCGGGTCATCTGTAAATATGAACGTAATTAAGCTTAGTTCAATTCGTGAGAATATAATACTGAGAAGTTTAAATATTGACAAAATGTAAAAAGAAGAAAACTTATGTTCCATTTCTTTTATACCAACAATTACGAGCTAATTACTTTTTATGATAACCATTTCATCCGCGCCTGACATTAAAGCCAATATTTCCAACATTAAATATGAAATGAAATATTACAAATAGGCATAAATGTTAATACACCTAACGTACACGAAGTACAATAGAATGTCTACTTTCATTAACTTAAATTGATCAAAAAATTGCGGAAACTATCATTATGTTGTAACTGTAACCATCTCTAAAATATTTTAAGCTCAACGTCTTCAGATAACTTTTTGGAAGTCTTATCAAGTCTCTTTATTTTGGAAGTCTTTGGAGCTAGTTTCACAAGAACTCTGCTTAGCAGACTTCTAGGGAATTTCGGGCATTTGCTGAAGATTTAACTTTGTGTTGCATGTACCGTCGTTCATGTAATATCTTTGCCTTGAAGACAAAGTCGGTGACCCTGACTTATTCTCAGTATCTAGCTTTATGGTATTTTCGGTTCTTCAGGGTTCCATTCTAACAGTATATTTCTGTACAACTAATACGCTTAGAGTCCTTACATAGCGATATTGTGTCCAAAAAAATTATTTTACAACTAAACCCAACATTCAAAACCCAGCCAGTAAGAGACACTTGGGTAAGAAGCAAAGAACATATCGTTATTGGTGACGGGCAACCTCCAATGTGACTTTTTGGTATCAATAATTCAAAATTTACAGGTTTGATAAAAAATTCCGAAGAAAACTATAAGTTGTGTTCTTCAAATAGAACATAAAACACATCCCATATAGCATTTATAATGTATTGATGATACAGTATATCGTATGTGGTAAGAGCCTCATAGGAGGTTTTTCTAAGGTGCTTTAAGAAAAATATTACAATGAATAAATATTTAATACTATTTTAAATCAAGAGAAGAATGCCTGGACTTTACCATCTGCACATTATTAACATCAAAAAGCGTGTTTCTTCCTACTGCAAAATTTAATTTTTTCTTAATATGAGGTTGTCTATCATCAACGACGATATGGTGTGTAGCAACAAACACCTTAGAACTATATTATCCACGATTCAGCTCTGACTAAAATGTCGTGCATTTTGGAAGTAAAATAGTAATCTATATCATGACAAAATGTATGGTCCCTTATTAGTTCAATAAGCTGTAACTCAAATGCCGCGACATTATAAAAGCACCGGGACATTCGGGAAGTATTGAGCGATTGCTCGTCGAATCGTAAGTAGTAGGGATGCGCTGCCTATTCCAAGACTAGTGTCAAACTTTCAATGTTCAGCCATTCCGCAGCATGTATATATTTTGTGGCACATCAAAGAAAGCGAATACACATAGATAATTTCGGCTACCTAGTTGGCCGAGCAGTAGCTCAATACCTCCTGAATTCCGCATATGTAACACCTACTAAACCAAGTGCTCGCTGAATACCATACGAACTTGCGTTGCAACCCTAGTACCTAATACGTGCACACAGGGCCACAAAATGCGTTACGGCAACAATCAGGTTTTCCCATTTCTTACCATCACGCGTGTAATTCACCAAGGGGAAATCTAGCAAAGTGAGTGATGAGGCGAGGGTGGGAGCGGGGTGAGAGGAGTATTTATTTCTCCCCATTAAAAAGTGAGATCTATCGCCGACTTACACCTCCACATGCGGCGGTTTCTCTCCTTCAGGCGCGGCACCGCCCTATTCGAGGCAAGATCTAAACTCCCAAGTGGTCTCCCGACATGTGAAGTAGTGCAGAAGACGTAACTGCGTGTGTTTGTGTGTTAAAGGGAAGATAATAGGACAATGATAAAGGTGGTGTGGTGTGATATCTTTGGCATTTTTCATAAAATAATTAAAGACGTTGTCATTGCCAACAATATTATTTAATGCAATAGCAGCTTTCGATGGCTTAGCCATCATCATCAGTTGTCTGCTGGATGGAAGCCACAAAAACGACTACTTAGGTAGTCAATGATAAAGAATGACAGGTCGCGTGTGGTTCATGGCCCGTTTGTTGGGGTACTAGTATTTGCCTGGTACTGATGGAAGAAACCGCGGAAAACTGTCGATCAGAGCAGCCGGCTGACAGAATTATCCTCGAGGCAGCGCAGCGGTTGAATTCGATATAGCTGACAAGCTACTGACGAAAATTCTGCGGCCGTCGGAACTCGAACCTAGGACCTCTCGGTCAGAGGTAATGACACCCCTGACATCAGTTGCTGCCCCTTCTTTCAGACAAAGCCGAATTTCAAAAGAAATTGGGACGACACCGAATGTGAGCACACAACTCCTCAAAACGTCTCAGTGCACCAATCACATTCCCTCCCTTTTCTTCCGCCACGTCTAGAATGTGCCGTGGAGGGGGGGTGAGCGAGCAGATTGGAGAGCTTGAGCGTAAGCGGTAACGAGCGCCCCGCAGCTGACACCGCCCACGCCATCGCTCGCGCCATCGCCCGCGTTCGCGCCCGCGCCCGCGCCGCCATCAAGTTTTTGATCGAGTGATCTGCAAAAGTGAAACCCCAGCAGTTTCCCAGGGCTCCAGCGAACGACTCGCATAAGGGAGAAGCGAGGGCGACGGTGCGAGGGCGCGGGCGAAAAAAAAAAAACTCGGAGAAAATATCCGTAATGGAGCTGAAGTCGGGTGAGCGACGGCTGGGCAACTTACCGCCCACCCCGCCCCACGCCGCCCTCGCTGTCCCTCTGGGGATCTTGCGGCGATGGAGCCGTTCCCTCAGCGTAGCAGCCACTTCACAATAGACGTCCATTTCGGATTCAATTCCATTCAGTGATGCCTTATTTTAGGTGGCGAGGCGCAGCCCATCTCTCTTGCCCTTCTGCTTGACCACGCAAATTTCGCTACGCTCCTTCCACACCCTAGCGGCCAAAGAACGTAACATTCGGGCGATGAATTTAAATTAAGCTCAGAGGCTTCTTTTAGGCTAGATGACGTCTTACAATCAGTAAATCTACAACATCGGACAGATAGCTTACTTCCCTTCCGAAGGAAGGCGGAAGATTTCTCGGCCTTAAAATTCTGCGGCTTTGAACGGGTTTTAACACACAAGATTAGGTGTTACAGCCCGATACGCTAACAGTTACACCATGAAAGCCGTAAATTTTGAAATGTAAATCACAAAAGTTGCGTTTGTTCTTTGTGTTTTCCAGTGCTTCCTTGTAGAGCCTGTTTTTATTTCTCAAGTATTTGCAGATAGTAGAAGATAGAATGAAACTGTATCGTTCTAATACAAATCGAGTGTTTCTGTAGAAGGTCAGGCAAGCCAAGTAAGCCAGGTGATGCGAATATGTCACGATCGCCACACCTACGCGTTGATAATAAATAAAAAAAACAGCAGCCAGGGCTGTGAACGTCGCTAACGGGCTAAAGTGGAATTAATTCGACCCTCAAATGCCAAATACATATTTCACTTTCACGCACACACACATGCAAGCACATATTTGTCATAGGCAATAAAAACGTCTACAAGTATGCGACTTACACGAGAATCTCACAAATACACGTCAATATTACAATGCGTTTCAACTGATTGAAGACAAAATAAAATACCAAGAAGTACACTTTTTTATATCTGATTATTCAAAAATAGTTATAAAAAGTTATTTATGAGTGTCAGTTTATATTTGTCTACTTCACGAGAACAATAATATATTTTATTATCAGTGTAGAAGAAAACAATATGAAAATATACGTAATTAATTTTAGTGTTATTCAATGTATTCCCGCTTTAATATTATTAGGATTTTTGTAGAAATTTTTGGTAGTTTTTTCCAGTTAATGTTTGCTATATCTGATGACGTGAATATTTTCATTTTCGTTTTTATATCAGTACTTGAGGGAACAGCAACAACAATTGCTAATACGCCTAGAAAATTAAATATAAGGCGACATATATTTGATATTAAATTCTAATACAGCAGAAGAAGTTGTGTTGCCATAGAGTGTTGCGCAAAACACCCTGTTCGCAATATGTACACTGAAAAATGACAAAGAGTGCGGAACCTTAGAAGAATAACGGACTCAGTTATAACAATAAAATTCGAGACCACGCTTTTCATATCAAACTGATAGAGAAGGAAACAGAATATTTTTTCTTGAAATTCTGTTTGTTATTCATAGACTTCTTAGTCTTGTGCGATGGCCAAATGTGATAGTAAGTTTATGTCCTTCTCTTTGAGATCTCTTAAATTGCGTTTGGTTTCACTAAACCCACCTTTAAAAAAGAATATTCAAGAGAGTCTAATTGTATGTATTGAATGAATACACCCCGAAAAGGCTCATTTTATAAAAAGGAACCAACACGATACTGACGTTCAAGGAGAGAAACATAGAAACATTTGAAAGTACTCGACTAGATTCAACATTTTGTAACGTGATTACAAAGTTAAACTTAAAATCGTTAACTTATTGCAGTAAAATTAAATGATATGTCATTACATTGCCCAACTACAGGGAACTACAAAAGATTAATCGATATATTTCTATACTCATTTTCTTAACTAACGCAATATAGCGCTCAATATTAAAACTGGGGACTTTCTTAATTCAAATTATGTCTTTTATTCAGTCTTTTCACAATAATTAATTCTTCGCTTTCTTTATTAGTGAATTTAGCTGACAATGCTTTTACTCTGCATTTTACACTGTTAGTAATATTTTTGCGTTTTATTCAGAAGAAACAAACTTCATTCTTGTGCATACAATAGCTACATCGTCGGTAAATCGATGTATCTCTGATCAATAACAAGAAATATGTATACCATTTCGTCCAATTACAATTATTATTGCATTATGCGCTCAATTTTGTATATGATTTGCAAGAACAAAATTCCTACACATAAGGTGTCAACTGCGCAATTGGATCAATTTCCATTCAATAATTTTCGGCAGTTGTAATTTACTTAATAAAAGTCAAATCACTATGTTTCAATTTAATTTTTTATTCGTATTTTCATAAAAAATTGAAACAAAAATAGTTTTAAACGAAATTTAATTTTATTACAAAAAACGTTTGTATTGAGAGCTTCAAATTAAACACTAGTTTCATTTTTATTTATGTGAAATTAACCACACTCAAGAATTAAATTACTCGCAACAAAATGCAGAATCAGCTTTTACATTACACTGTTCGACATCACACTGGATCCACGAATTACCGAAAATCGGCTTCTCCCTAATCCTTTCACAATCAATTATTTGTGCAACACCTCGTCAATCCCTCGTACAGCTGTTTTATAATTCATCGGTTTCATTTCGATGGCAATCATCGCCGTCGCTGTCATTACTGCTCCTATCGCCACTATTCCAAATGGCAAAACTATAGTGTGCGCACCTTTTCTCGAGTTTCAGAATCCGTTGCCCCACCTGCTTACCAATACTTCTGGAATAATTAATAAATGATAGCAATGTGTGTGGGTTGTGGAAAACATTTCAAAACAATATATTTTCGCTCCTCTGTGATAGACACAACACAAAACAACAACGCCTACGCCGCCACCGCCTACGCCGCCGCCTACGCCGCCGCCTACGCCGCCGCCTACGCCACCGCCTACGCCGCCGCCTACGCCGCCGCCTACGCCGCCGCCTACGCCGCCGCCTACGCCGCCGCCTACGCCGCCATTGATGTTTTTAAATCTGATTTAATATCGTCTAGTTGTAATTTTGGCTAGGAGAAAAATTGAATTCCATATTAATGGTCGTGCTGAATGTCTAATTAAGATCCAACTGTCAAAAAAGAAAACAAAATAGCATTTTGCAATATTTTTATGATAAGAGGAGTAATATACAAAATATGGCTTACTATATTATTTTGTCGATGATTATCACTTCAATTAATACTTGTTTATTCATAACTATTATAGCCCCAGTATTTTTATTGACAATTTGTATAAACAGTTTTCACACGAATATCACTGACATGACTTAGTTCACGTTCTTGCAAGAAACTGAGTCTGAAAGCCTGAGCGTTCAGGGTCATCTCAGGGGCTCAGAGCTTCTTCCGCTCACCGAAAAAAATTGCCGCCAGTTTAATACATCGACATCGCATCCATACCCTGAACCTATATTCACTCACTCACGCACGCATGTACTCTCACACACAGTCGCACGCGGATGCGACAGCCCTTTAAACTGCAAGGGCGTTCGCATTCAAAGGTACTACTCCGAGTGACACCAGCGTGCGCACAGCGCCGTGATTTATTTTCTGGCCATAAATTACCTTCTATGATTCATTATAGATAACACGTCATTAATTCTCCGCAACGGTGCAGTACGGGTAATTTTAGATTAGTGTAATTAAGCGTAAATACGTCAGCCCACTCTGTCGGAAACACCTGTCCCCATACATTATTTAAGTAAGTAGCTGGCGTCGCCTATTAACCAATAACGGAAGCCTCACTGCGTTTAACGGAGTGGAAAAGATGACTGAGGTGGGAAAAAATAATTTATGCGATAACCCAGTTCCGTTTTGCGGAAGTTTGACCGTTAAAATGAAATGTTCTGGAAATGTAGGCCGGTGTTCGATGGCCGAATAAAAATACAGGGCTTTTGTTCCCCAGGGGCCGACGGCATTGGCTGGCAGGTGCGGCTGATTAATAAACCACGTTGCGTTACGTGAAGGGGGATGTGGAAAGCGTTTATTAAATAGGTAGGGTGTAAATACACATAGCTAACGTACATACGAGTGAAATTATAGAAAGCCTTCAAGGAAAAAATCAATGCAAGGCATGCAGGCTGGTGAAATGGTAGTAACAGAATATTCTTTTGCTCTATAATGTGCGTAACAACGAAAGAAGTTAGGAAGTCAAACATACTAGATCAGAAATAAGGCTAATGGTGGTGTAGCCTATCTGGTACAAAATCAAGGACGTACAAGATACTATTGGACACAATTCAAAAGCTGTGTGACAGTGAGGCAAAATGTATCAGGAGGCAAAGTGAAATTCTAATAAATTCAACGCAATATCTAATGTGTATGTGTTAATCACTAATAAATGTTATTCAGTATAAATATTTTACATGTTCCTCGGTTTTAAAGTACGTGAAATTCGAAAACATACAGCATCGAAAAACTCATATTGAAACAATTACTTAATTGTCGTTAAGATTACCCTTCTCACTGTTGTCTCTAAATTTAGGTGAAAAGTTTAAATTATGTTTGCCATCCTGCTACTGGTATCTAGTATACATTCTGTTTATTTTTTGTGATATTCATTCTGAGCATTTTTGTACCGTATTTACATTATTGTTTTGCGTTCTAATATGAAAATTTTAATTTTTAATCTACCAAGAAACTTAGCATCATTCGTTGTCCTCAATTGTTTTAAATTTTTTTAAACTCAAGACCTCAATTGTTTTAAAATTTTTTAACTCAATTTTCTCTGTTTTAGAAAAAGGCATATCCTGTCATTTCTTATACCCAACACTCACTGTGCTGGATAGTGGGATTCTCATGAAATTCCGCCAGGTAGTATAACACCATGCAAAACCATTATATTCAAATTTTCACGTGCAATGGAGTGTTAGAAATGGTGTTTTAGAGGCGTTTTGCATCAAGAGCTCGTGACATCCACGCCTCCCAGTGCTAAGAAATGCATCAACAGTGCCAGCAACCTTATGCGAAGTTTATCAACCGGGGTCACATTTCTAGCGCGCTCGTTGTTTCACAGCTCATGACAAAGAATACATTCGTTGGTCTCTTTTTAGTTTGAAGTGCAGAATGATTCGCGTTGTTAATAATTCTACCGCAGTGAGGAGTAAGGATATCGTAAACCAATGATATTATTAAGATAACTGAAAAAGAAATTTGCATACGGTGCACCTGATGACATTCTGTGATACATTCTATGTTCTGAATTTGTTATTAGACCCCATTACTGTGAATATTTTGTCTTTAACCGAAAAGCAAAATGTTTTATTTTTTATTAATTAATTTATTTTTTTATTTATTTATAGTACATACAGATAACATTTTAAGGGATCCATATCTTTGCAATATTTGTATTTGAATTATTCAAGCGTGTGCTCGACTTTCGTATCTTTCCGAACCTGACATATAAACTCCCGTTTTTATCACCTCGCCAGCTTTTCGGGACAATGGACACCCCCTGCCGACAGATATGCTCCTAGCGGCGGCGGCGGCGCTGCTCACCAGTAAAGGCCGCAAGGCCAGCGGCACGTGGCAATTTCCTCGACAGGCAGTAAGGTCATGAAAGGTCTCAAAACTTATTATCGCAAACAAACACTTCTTGAAATGCTTCATATAACTTCAAAAATTGTTTGAGGGGTTTTGAATGGTGCAATGTCATGTTAATCCGAGTATCCAGCACCGGAGTGTTACTTTTTAGTAAAATTTTCTCGAGTTTTCAAACGAATTTTCCTTCTCATTCTTTCACATATAGTTGCAAATAAAGTTGATTAGTTCCTCTCTCAGTACTAAACGTTGGCGAAGGGAAAAACTTTTACACGCTGCTCGCTTTTACACGGTGCCCACAGTGGTATACTGCTCGCCTTCAATTAAATTTATTATAACTTCTGCTTTATTCACAATTAGTTATACATAACTTTCGGTGAATGTTAGGACATATGTACATACAAAAAAACACAGTTTAGATATTGGGACAGTGATGTTGCCAGTGGCAACTCAACTGAATCTGTACACGAGTTCTAAAGGAGTATGTCTTGCCAGTCGTCTTGTGTCCTCGCTGTTGTCCAGTAGGTTTAGCGCCAGTAGTTTGGTTGGTTTTCAAGCCTCTGCTGGTATCTGAAACTGGAACTGGTGATTATTTCTTTAACAGTTTTTACAATTGCAAGTCATTATGAAGAATTACATTGGAAATATAGCCAAGGAGCATTAGCAGCAGCGCGCAATAGCTTTGACTGAAACCTTTGTAATATTTCTAGATTTGAGTTGCTTGCAGTACCCCATAGTTGAATGCCGTAGGTCCAGATTTGGCATTAGCTGTACTTTGTACAACAATATTTTGTTTTTGAGTGACAAACCCGATTTGCGTCCTAGTAGCCAGTACATCTTTTTGAACTTGAGGTCTAGCTTTTCTCTTAGTGGTTATGTGTTTTTTCCACGTTAAACGTCTATCTAGATGCATACCTAGATATTTTACGTGTCTGCCTGTGGTATTACTTTATCATTCATTTTGATTGAGGGGCATGTATTCTTTCTATTGGTGAAGGTCACGTGGGTAGACTTTGCTTCATTCACCTCGGATTCTCCATCTTTTAAATTCATTAGATAATTTTGTTAAGTTGTTCCTGGAGCACTCAGACGCCTTTTCATGATCTTCATGACTCGTTATTACCGCTGTGTCGTCCGCGTATGTTGCTGTTGTGACGTTTTTAGATGATGGAAGATCTGCTGTGTAAAGAAGATAGAGGACAGGTCCCAGAAAGCTTCCTTGTGGCACACCAGACTGTGCGGGGTGTAATTTGAGTAAGCTTCTTGTTGTTTTACTTGGAAAAACCTTTCAAGAGATATGACTTTAAAAATGTAGAATTCTGATGGTAAAGTTCTTTTAATTTTATATAAGAGGCCAGTGTGCCACACTTATCGCACGCTTGAGCGACATCTATGAACGCGCTGAACAGTATTTGCTTTCTTCCAGACCTTTATTAATTTCGTTTACTATTCTAATGCACTTGTTCGATTGTAGAGTGAAATTTCCTGAATCCAAACTGTAGTTGGGTATAAAGATTATTTTCATTTTATGTGGACGTTTAGACGTTGTAAAAGCAGCCTTCTCAGTGCCTTCGAGATTGTTGGTAGTAAACTGATCAGGTCTGTACGATGAGACGTCATGAGTTGTTTACCGGGTTTGGTATAAGAATTATCTGAGCTACCTTCATTGAAAGGATAATGTCAATTTTATACTGCGTTGAATATTGAAGTTATTTAGTATTTTTCTTCTTGGTAATTTCTCAAACACTTTCGCCGTTATTAAGTCATGTTTTCCTGGGCTTTGTGGGGCGTAAGTTTTGTATAGATTTTTCTATTTTTCATAAGTTTGTGAATGCTTGAATGGGCAAGCGACTTGCCAAAGGGTTTTCAAAGATTTTTTTTATTTTTTTTTTTTTTGCTCGTATTTCACGTTCCGCTTCTGGTTCGACGTGATGGATAAGGCTGGAATTACGTTGCAGTGTTGTTTGCAAATTGCCTGCTGCCTTTCCGCGTTCCTTCTTGCCAGAACCATCTTTCTTTGCGTACTGGGGGAATTGGTTGAGTTGGTCTTTGAAATCTTCTAGTTGCCTTCCCAAGAATACTCGGATTCTTTTAAAGGCGGGATAGATTCCTAAGATATATTCATTTCGTTTATTCTTCAAAGTTTGAAGTTGCAATTTTTAAATCTTGTAGTTTGCTCTGTTCAGTTTTCTTTTTATCTAGTGGATGTCTTGTTTCTTTGTATGGTTCTGTTTAGTTTCTTTTGTGCAAACTTTTTCCTTGATGTGCTTTGGGAAAGTATACTTTGTTATTTTTTATTGTTGAAATTTGGAGTGGAATGCCATGCTCGTCTTGTATACATTCGTTAAATGTTCCACTGCATCATCTACTTCATCTTTATTTCAGCGGAAGCTGAACCATTAAGATTATCTTTCTATATCAGCTGGAAGTTTCTCCAGTCAGTTTTTGAGGTGGTTAGGTAATTGTTCTCTTGAATGATCGTATGAGTACTAATTTAAGATAATGGAGTGTGGTCCGACTGAGATCAAGCATGGCTTTCAGTTTGTTAAAATTGGAAGAAATGCCCTTCACATAAAAGAAATCAATAAGATCTGGAATTTTGCAGTATCTGTTGGGCCAGTAAAGTAGGTTTGCCCTGTTGAGTGTACGCAAGTTCATGGAGATAATAGCTTTGTTTAAACTCCTCACCTCTAGTTGTGTTTAGCCTGGAACCCAAGGTTCGATTTTGTCGGGTCTGTATACACGAGTGATGGTGAGGATTCAAAGTTTGTCGGGGTGGCGACGCGGGTTATTACGGGTGGTGGAAGTTGGTGTGGTTCTAAGGGGTGGAGGGGTCTAAAGAGGGGTGGATGAGGAGTGGGTGTCGGGCTGTGTGGGTGGGAGGGGGGGGTGGGTGTGGTAGGTGGAAGAGTGGGGACGGCGGATGCTTAAGGGTCCATGCGAGTCATTGATCTGGATTTGTCGTTGCTTGTAAATGTTTTCACAATATTTCTCTATTTCATGGTTCTAATGTAAATTCTTAGTTATCGATGGCGTGCTTCCATGGGGCATTTCCACTCGGATGATTTGTTGAATACGTAGCTTAAAGTTCGGCAGAATTTAATATGGCTCTTAGTCGTTCAGTGGCGTTCGGACACTGAAAATATTCTATTTCATGTATTAATGAGAAAAAAGTTCGACTTCTCGTCTTCTCGATCGAGACCGTTTGCATTCCAGGCTGTGATGATTAACTGCTTTCGTTCATTTTGATAGAACGTTTCGACATGAAGATTTATTAGCGTGGCTTATTGTTCCGCTTG
>BOPP01000125.1:1911190-1948811 GCA_017312745.1 Gryllus bimaculatus | reverse complement strand
GGCTGAGAGGGGAGTGGTGGGAGGAGGGGAGTGTGGCGAGGAGGAGTTGTGCGAGGAAGGGAGTGGTGGCGAGGAGGAGTTGTGGGCGAGGAGGGACGTGGCGTGGCGAGAGGGAGTGTGGCGAAGGAGGGATGTGGCGAGGAGGAGTGTGGCGAGGAGGGAGTGTGCGAGGAGGGGTCGGTGGCGAGGAGGGAGTGTGGCGAGGAGGAGTGTGGCGAGGAAGGAGTGGGCGAGGAGGGAGTGTGGCGAGGAGGGAGTGCTGGCGAGGAGGGGACGTGTGGCGAGGAGGGAGGTGTGGCGAGGAGGGAGTAGTGGCGAGGAGGGATGGTGGCGAGGAGGGAGTGTGGCGAAAGGAGGCGAGTGTGGCAGGAGGGAGTGTGGCGAGGAGGGAGTGTGGCGAGAGGGATGTGGGAGGAGGTGTTGTGGCGAGAGGAGTGTGGCGAGAGGGAGTTGGCATAAGAGGAGGGAGTGTGGCGAGGAGGGAGTGTGGCGAGGAGGGAGTGTGGCGACGGAGGGAGTTGGCGAGGAGGGTAGTGTGGCGTGGAGTGGAGTGTGGCGAGGAAGGGATTGTGGCGAGGAGGGAGTGTGGCGAGGAGGGAGTGTGGCGAGGGAGGGAGGTTGGTGGCGAGGAGGGAGTGTGGCGAGGAGGAGTGTGGCGAGGAGGATGTGGGTGGCGAGGAGGGAGTGTGGCGAAGGAGGGAGTGTGGCGAGGAGGAGTGGGTGGCGAGAGGGAGTGTGGCGAGGAGGGAGTGTGGCCGAGAGGGAAGTGTGCCGAGGAGGGAGTGTGGCGACGGAGGGCAGGTGTGGCGACGGAGGGAGCGTGGCGAGGAGGGAGTGTGCGAGGAGGAGTGTGGCGAGGACGCGGAGTGTGGCGTAGGAGGGAGTGTGGCGAGGAGGGAGTGTTGGCGAGGAGGGCGGTGGCGAGGAGGCGAGTGTGGCGAAGAGGGGATGTGGGCGAGGATGGAGTTTGTGGGCGAGGAAGGGATGTGCGAGGAGGGAGTGTGGCGAAGGAGGAGTGTGGCGAGAGGATTGTGGCGAGGAGGGAGTGTGGCGAGGCAGGGAGTGTGGCGAGGCATGGGAGCGTGGGCGAAGAGGTGAGTGTGGCGAGGAGGGAGTGGTGGCGAGGAGGGAGTGTGGTGGCGAGGAAGGGAGTGTGGCGAGGAGGAGTGTGGCGAGAACGGGAGTGGTGGCGAGGGAGGAGTGTGGCGAGGAGGGAGTGTGGCGAGGATGGTGAGTGTGGCGAGGAAGGGAAGTGGTGGCGAGGAGGGAGTGTGGCCGAGGATCGGGAGGGCTCGCGAGGAGGGAGGGGGAGGAACAGGAGGGTGGCGAGGAGGGAGGGGGCCGAGAGGAGGGGTGGCGAGGGGGAGGGTGGCGAGGAGGGAGGTGGGAGGAGGGAGTGTGGCGAGGAGGGAGTGTGCGAAGAGGGAGTGTGGCGATGAGTGGAGTGTGGCGAGGAGCGGAGTGTGGCGTAGGGGAGGGTGGCGAGGAGGGAGGGGTGGCGAGAGGAGGGTTGGCGAGGAGGAGGGCGTGGCGTAGATGGGAGGGTGGCGAGCGAGGGAGGGTGCGAGAGGAGTGGGTTAGCGCGGGAGGTATGTGGGAGATCGGGGAGGTGAGTGGCTGAGGGGGGCGGAGGCCTGAGAGAACAGGGGCTAAACGGAAGGTGTCCGGGTGGTTAGGTAAAAAGCGTCTGGTGCAGATAGAAGATTGGCTGGGGGGGGCTTCGGGCGGCGATGTGTGGGGAGCGCGGGTCGGAGGGGTGCCGGCCATGGCGGCGAAGGGTTTGGGGAGGGGTGCCGGTATGGTGGGCGCGAGGTAGGAGAGAAAGTACGGCAAGGGGAGCAATAGCACTAATCGGGCAAAGTAGCAAAACGCCAATGGGTGGGCTAACCTATGACACTCCCTCCTCGCCACACTCCCTCCTCGCCACACTCCCTCCTCGCCACACTCCCTCCTCGCCCCACTCCCTCCTCGACCCACTCCCTCCTCGCCCCACTCCTCACAACCTTACCGAACCCTCGCCCCCCTCGCACGTCCTTTGGCTACCACCTCGCAACCAGTTCCCCACGTACCCTACCCCCGTACCCACTCCGTCACCACCCCGCGCTCCCCATTGCAGTGTGCAGCATGCACGGTTCGCCCCCGCCTCGCCTGTAACCCCGCATTTGTTCACCTCCCTGCCTTCCTTGGGTTCGGCCTTTCGCTCGCACGTTCATTCTTTCGGCGGTGTGGGCCGCCTTAATCAGGATGCCCGCGCACCCACCTGTCTCCAGCCAACTCTTACGTCCGTGAGAGCCTTTCGGCTCGCGAATTCACTCATTGGTTTGTATCGTCCTTTTTCTTTTATTAATTCCTGATAATCCGTATGTTAGAGGATGGTGCTGTGTGATTTCATGTCCTGAGGAGGCCAAAGACTGGAAGGAAAATGCGACGTCAGCGCCAGGAAATAAATATATAAATTATTTGGAAAAGTCTTGTAGATTAACACGGATTCGGCTACCGTCGCCAGGTATTTCCTCCTCCCGTTTTTTTTCCTCAGTCGTACCTTACGGTTTCTTTTCCGTGGCTTTCATGCGATGGAGAGACCATTTGAAGTGAATACGACAATTCGAAAGGTTAGATCACGGTAGAATGTAAGTATTGTAATGGGTTTTAGTCCTTCGGTGTAGTATCAAGTTATATAATTTGCATATGTAATAATTATCTACTGAATAAATAAAATACTTTTAGAGGGAGGCGACGGTGTGTTAGTAGTATTATCAAACTCTCCTACGAATAGTTTGCCAATAAATTATGATGGTATTCGTGTTTATAAGAAATTGACACAAAGGTTCGTGAGTTTTACTGCTGAATAAGTACCCCCAATCGTGCAATAAAGAGACTGAGCAAGAAAGAAGTTGGAAGTTTAAGTTATAGGAAAAACGCAGGTGAACATGCAACTTGCAGCACACATTACACTGCAATCACACGTCGTAGTATCGGGCATAACTCGGAAATGAAATACATTAATCAAGTGTGTAGGATTCACCATTTCCACAAGCCATAATTTTGAATGCGTAACTAGACTATTTTACACATTCTGTTGCATTTTTGGAAAGTCCCCCACTTTTTAGCAGTTTCTGTGAAAAACACAACTTTCATTCGTAACGAGTTCATTTACGTCACTTTATTATCTTCTATACTTAAAAAAATAAATTGAGAATTGAATTCAATGACACTTTATTTTACATGACCAGCCTCAGACCGGCTCTTCGGCCTGTCCATGTAAATTCTGCCACGTTCCTTGCGGCTTATAGCAACTAAAAAATGCCATACATGTTCAAACTATTAAATCAGTACTTCTTTTTCTTCTTGTATTTTGCTTCGGCAAACTACTAGCAAGCACAAACCGTATTTTCCCCCAGCTGAAGAGCGCCAATAACCGTTTCCCATAATGCGAACAAACTCTGCCCATCTCTTTTCTTCATTAATGTAGCGAGGCTAAGGGAGAAAGGATCTGATTCCCCTCTTTCCACTAAATCTCACACGCACACTCTCCAACTCTCTCTTTCTCTCCTCTGTCGAAATTCTTCCGCTGATCCACGATTCAGCTGGTAACCTCGCCACCTTCCGTCCTGGCCTTCTCATTCTCTCGGCAACTCCTCTCTCAACCACACAAATCCTTCTGTAATAGCAGCTCTCTCGCTCATTCCATCTTTCTCTCTTCGTCTCTCCCGCTCTCCCCCGGCGTTCGATCGATGGGCCGGAGAGGTTTAGGGCGCACGTGGGAGCGGTACATGATATACTGGCCGAGTGCCGGGGACGCCTGCCGCATCGCTGAAATGAAGATAGGTCTCCTCCCTCGGTCGCCGGCGTCGCCGCGCCCTCGGGCGGCCGCCCACCCCAGCCCCTCGCTCCACTGCCCGCCCGCTCGCCGGCACACTCGCTTACACGCCCACCACCTCCTCTGCCCGGCAACCTTCTTAAGTGGCAGCACACTCACACGCCCTTCCCACGCCCGCCCACTCCCCTGCCACCCCCGCTCTCTTTTCGCCTCAGATCGACCTCGCCCGTCGCCCCCCCCCACTCGCCCGTCACCACCCACTCGCCCGTCGCCACCCACTCGCCCGTCGCCACCCACTCGCCTTCTCTTTCTGTCTCCCATTCCCTAGCGAGCGAACGTAACCACGCGGACGAGCAGATACGCGCTCAGATTTAACGCCGAATAACGCAGCTCTCCCGCCTTATAAATACGCGGCAAATATCATTCATGTCGTTATTTATCGTCATCTTTCATCGAAGCGAACGTAAATATATGGGAGCCGTAAGAGATTTTCTACAAATAACACTTGAAGGCGCGCCGTTGGGAGGTTTTTAACAACTTACGGATCGCCGATCCGCCCCTTTCTTCGGATTCATCGACTCGTTTCCTTCTTCGCCCTCTTTTCCGTCGGCGCTCCGCACCCCAAATTCGGCGGCGCTCGCGCGCCGGCGCGCGTTTGAATGGACAGCGCAGCGCCTAAATAGCGCCGATTGAACAGGTGCTCTCGCCCACAAAGACGCTCGTCCGAACAAAACGGCAGCGCGCGCAGAGGGGCTCTAATTGTCGGTAAGCAGGCGCGACGACGAGGCGGAGGCGGCGGAGGCGGCGGAGGCGGCGGAGGCGGCGGCAGCGGCGGCGGCTGCCGTCAATGCTTAAGTGCGCGCGGCGGGGCGGGGCGGCGATGGGAGTAGCGGTGGGACGGGGCCGGGGGGCGAGGAACACCGCCCGCGGGAAGGTTCGACGTGGCGGTATCGATCCCGGCGGCGGCGGCGGCGGCGCAGGCGACGGAGACGAAGGAGGAGAATGGCGGGGAGGGAGAGGGGAGGGGAGGGGAAGGGAAGGGCGCGCGGAATGACCGGACATCCGGGCGCAGATATTGTAATACGCCGCGCCTGGGGGCCGCGTGGGCTGAGGGCTGCGCGCCACCGACCCGAGCGACGGCCAGTCGATCCCCGCCCGCCCCCCAGCACGGACCTCTTCTACTCGCGGAACACCTGAGTATACACGTCATTGGCTTTAGCGTGTATATGAAAATTGTAGAATTTTCATTCTTTCCATTTCTAGATAATTAAAACGTTAATGATTCGAAACTCGAAAACACAAACTTCGATCAAACTTTTGATAACTCTATATCCGGTAAGTCGAATTTTAGTTACTTCAGAAACACACAGTATCCGACTTAGTATTTAGAACTTATGTGTTTTTTTAATGTTAGTCAATATATGTAAGTACTTTTGTGTAGAGAACGTAAGGCAATCATTTGATAGGTCCCAATCTGAATATTTTAACTTCCTCTTCTCAAGCTTCGGTATTACTCCCTATTACTATTGACAACCTGTACCTTTTTATATCAAAGTATTTCCAACCTTTCTCTTTTATCTTTTAGTTTAAACAGATATAAGCAAATCTATGAATATTGGGAATACTTTTGTTTTTCATGAATAGGAGAAAATGAAAACAAATATTTAATTTTGAATGTCCACACAAAAAACTTCTAAAATGTTTATCAAACACGTGGTCTCAATGTAACTTCTTTATTATTGTTAAAAATATTTCAATTGTTAAAAATAACAATTTGTATCTTATACACGAAAATAAATATGGATTTATTATTGTTTACATAGCATTGAATTTATATTAGAGTTTGTAGGACCATTTTTTTAGAATTAAACTGTACATTTACTTACTGAAAGTAGTCTGTATTCTTAAAAAATGGTCAATCTCGATAATGCAATTTACTTACGTCACGACCATATTAGAAAAATACGTTCAAGGAAACAGAACTGATGACGGAAAATACTCGTTTAAAAATAGGGCTATAGAGTCATGGAATAGCTTGCCTGTAGCACTAATAAAGACATTTCCCACATTTCAAGACATCAAGACTTTTAGGTTAAGATTAAATTCCAATAATAGTGTTGTAAGCGATAAAGTCAGTAGTATGTGAAGGGCCTATGCATTTAGTAGAAATGCTTTAAACGAAATAATATTGTACTATGTAATGTATGTATTTTAGTGTTCTTTATAGTATTGTATTACATTTATAATAAGTGTGAAGGATTTGCCATCGGACGTAATGACCCCCAAAAATTTAAATAAATCATCTATATACCTACTTCATGTTTTAATGTATTTATTTTATACTTCTCATATTTTTACCCATGATAGAACTTGTATTGAAATAATATTGTTTAATAATTGTAAAGAAATTTTTAACGTTATCTACTAGCTTTGTCAAATTTCAATAATTATAATTAGAACGTCTAAATAAAGAGAATTAGTATCAATAAACTTTGGACTCTTCTTATATTTATTTCGAATCAAACTGTCATATTTAGTAATCAAGATATGTGAATTCAAATTTTACGTAATCAAGATACGTGGACCTAAAATTCAAGTTTCTCTCCTCGGACTGGTAGACACTTAGGACTTAAGCAAATAATTTGTTTCAATTGTAATTGTCATTTATCATTATCATTCAAACTCGCATTAGGGTCCATATCTTGAATGTTCTGGTGTAAACGAGACTAGACATTTCCAACTTTTATATAACTCTGTGAATTAGCCATACGGAATAATATCTCTATCTTATTACGTAAGTTTCACAAAATCCAATCACATCACATTTCTCTATGCTAGAGAAAAAAAGCAACTTCTCTAAGACGTTGCAGTTGCTTTTACTGTAATATATGATCTTTCATCTACAACGGCTATACTCTATTTTGATTCATTAGCATTTCGTAGAACTCTGATCCTTAGCTCTGAAATCTTCATTGCAGTATAACAATCAAATGTATAAAAACGATCGACCTGGCTGTTCCGAAAACTACTACATATTTTAAAGCTGGAATATGTGTTAAAAGTTCTAATTATTAATTAAATATTGATACTATACACAGACTACAAGCACGAAAGTGGAATGTCCGACTTTTTTAAAGTTATTATTTTGGTATAAAATTTAAGTAGTTGTTAGTCACGGACTATCTCCTTTTCCTCCTTGTGACAAGTGTTGCGAAATATCAATTATTATTTTCATCGTTTCTTCCACCTTGAGTTTCAGTAACAATATATTGTCAGTACCTAGTTCTTGTGAAAATAATTCAACATTAAGATTCAGACTAAACCCAGAATACCTTTCACGATCGCACAAAGAAAATCTTGCTTTGCAATTCTTTTAAATATCCCCGTAATTTTAGACCAAACGTTCACGTCCCATTCTCGCGTATTCAATCACACATACTCAAAGCGAAATCCCCTGTACATCGTTTAATCATCGGGCACTGCGGCTCCCTTTTAGTCCGGGCGGCCGCCGCCCACCTCGGCGAGCATATCGGCGCCTGTCACGTGTCCTTTTCACCCGGCGAGTGAGCGGAAGGGCGAGGCGAAAGTCACCGCGTGCGCCCTGGGCGCCATTTCACGACCACGCGCGCGGATTAAAAATAATCTCTTTTTTTTTTCGTGTAATTAGAGCGCGTATTGATTACCATTTTTATTGAAGAGGAAATTCGCTTTCATGCGGTGTGGCGGGTCGGCCCGGGACGTGACGGGACGTGTCGTGACGTGATGTGACGTGACGTGACATGACGTGACATGAGACGAAGCGAGCGTGAGCGAGATACATCGTCCCGTCCCGTCATCTCGCCGCTCCCGCCGCGGACGCGCTTCTGCGAGCTTCGCCTGCTGCTGTCGCTGCTGCTGCTGTTTGGGATTAGCTGCACTTAAGCCGCAGGACCGGGGGGTGGGGGGATCCGGGCAAGCGAGGCAGGTGCGGCAGGTGGGGAAATGAGGCAGCAAGAGGCCCCGCGCGTGCTAGGAATCCGTGAGCGGCGCCGCCGAGCTCGGAACCGGCCTGATAATTGATTTCTGGGAAACCAGCGGAATACACAGGACACGGGAGAAAACGAAAAATGGAAAACGGTTGGACAAGATGCAAATTACACGTCACGAAATTATCGGGCTTACTGCAATGTAGTATTTAGACAGGTGAAGGACGCTTGGGAACAATTTGACATTATGTTTGATGTTTTTGCCATTTGTATTAAATTATGCAGCTTTTGTTACTTTCTGTACCTTCTCTTCAGACACACAGAATTCAAATGGATGTAATCTTGTTTACGGCTAAGAATCGCTTCCCAGAAATCCCTTTAGAGTGTATAGTCTTAATGCTCCCGCGCTCCACTTCACGATAGTTTAGCATTGAGAGGAATTCGCAACTGATACATAATGCCTGAAGCTTTTGGAATTACTCTGGTATTAAAACTGAACCGAAAATTGTGTTTTAAAAACAAGGAGCACTGAGAAATTTAACTGAATAGAAGTCTCTCAGAACGAACACGTTGTACGCTTTAGAGCAAGTGTAAATTAATATTTTAATCGTCTCTTTACTTCCGTGGTGTTTTATTACCATGTTGTTTACGTAATGGCTGCAATATAAGCAACCTTTCCGATAGCGAAGTGCAGTTGGTGCCTTGTCGATTGTGAAATGCAGTGAATGGTGGTAAGTTTTTGTAGAATCCTGTTTTAAAAATGTCTCATTAAGGAGACTTTCTGTTAATATTTCCCATCTTTTGAGTTTTCTATTGACGCAGCGGTTGTTTTCTAGTTACAAACATTCCCTTCCAAACCGATTTACTTACCTCAAAGGTATCAATACGCTTATTTTACCATTCCGCATACTTTGGTATTAAATTTATCCTGAATACTGTTTAAATGGAGTAAATTATCTCGCCAATGTTCATTAATCTGATGGCGCATCTTTTATTCACTTATTTTAGTAAAACAAAATTGGTTTCTTCTATCTCTAAAAACATTTTGAACATATACGATAACTAGTTCATGTTGTCAATTATTTATATTTTTGTTATTTTTACTGATTGTATACTTATATTTATTGCCATCTCATCAAAAAGTTGGTTTTCTGCAGGTAATGAAGACTCCGAGCTCTAAACAAGACTGCCGATGTTTCGATCGACTTTCATAACTGTCAGATAAAAGTCTTATTAAAGTTATTGATTGCTTTACTGTGAAAAATTCATTGACTATGTCCAGTCAAAACATTTTTTTCGTTCTGATGTCTGTTGTTTTTTGTAATTTTTCTCGCACAAAAAGAGCTTTGAAAAGAACACACCATCCCGGACGTGGCCAACCAAAATACTGTTTCCAACTACAGCAATACAAATACCACCTTAACTTCAACATTTAAAATACCAGAAATAAATTATTTATTTTCCAATTAGATATTAGCTAATAGGGATTAATTACAGTGTGTAATGTGACGATATTGATAAAACCATTCGTAATCATAGAAATGTACGCCATTCCACAACTTAAATGTATAAAATATTCTTGACAAATATTTAAATTGCATAGAATATTCAGCAACATTAAGCAAGTAACATGTAGTAAAAAGCGGAAGTAGAATAGCTGCGTTTATTAACCTCTACTTCAGAGTGAACGGTATACAGAATTCAATTGTTCAATAATCCAACACTTGACATTAATTTCGCGTATAGAGAATTTTTACTCTATTGGCTATTGACGTTCTGATCTCATGAATCGGCTTTCCAAGCCTACTCATACGTACGTGGCAACGCCCACTTCCTCAGTGCATGTGCACAGATCTCCTCATTTAGGCGTCCGTTATCTCTATCGAGCTTCAGGCGCACGGAACGGCGCGGCGCGGCGCGGCGCGGCGCGGTCGCGTGCGAGCGTACTTTCCCAGACGCATTAATTCGAGTGCATTGTGTTCTGTGTGGTCGCGTAGTTTTCGTAGCGCACGCACCGGGGCGGGGACGATAGCAATTCCGATATTTACTCTTTGCGAGCGGGTGGGAGCGGGGGCAGGGCGGCGGAGCGGCGATGGCGACGCTCGCGTGCCTGCTCCATAATTCAGCGCCGTCGTCTGTTTCCGGATGCCGCGCGTGCCACCGTAGCTTGCGATCGCCTCGTGCAACCGCCGCATGCGATCGGCGCGTGCGACTTGTCAGCGTGTTCAGCCATCGCCCTCTGAAACGCTGATTTCGATCTCAGTAGGGATTTAATTTCTAAATTCTTTCCCCGCCCAAGAAAAAGTGTAGGTGTCTGTTTGCCACTTCACATTCTCAAATGAAACGTCTCTCTTAAATTATCAGCTGGAGAGAAACTGGTTATATTGGCTGTTACTAAGGTTTTGTCACGTATTTTCACACTGCAATAACGATAAGAGAAGGAATAATTAATATTCATTTTGATAGAAAATCATTCTGTTTATCAGGTATAGACACAACAAATAATTATGAAATTGCAGTGAAATACGTCATGTTCTGAATACGGGTTAAAATAACTTACATTTTTATAATTTCATTTTAATTTAGTGATGTTATGATTACTAAAGCAAATTAAAATATTCTGAATGCTTTTTTACGCAAAAATGCGAGTTAATTCTTTTTCACATATCCAGGCTCTGTATAAAAACATGATACTATGCGCAAACATTTTATTCCCAATCTTTGAACTTGGACAACGTTAGTTTTGCTTTAAGCAATTTAACAATTAATGAAAAAAAATGGGAACATAAATTCCAATTGTTAGGAGAGTCGGGTGAAATGTGTAAGTATTTTTGGCAGTTTCTGGCAACTGACAAATGAGATATACAGGTTATTCCTTTTTGGAATTTTCAGTACAATTCAACAGAGGGTGGATCTCGACTCCATGAAGAGAAAATCCCTTATGACTTACACAGAGCTTGAAATAACAAGCAGTCGAATAATTCCTGGTATCCTCAGCAATCGTAATACAAACATTTCTGTCTCGCGGAACTGTTTCACCATAGGTGCAAGTTTAAAAAATGACTAACTTGAAAAGCTTGAAAACTATTGTACACTATTGTATATGACATTCATACATTTTAAAATATTATTGCAATTGTAAAGTTAGCATAATTACTTCAAACGAAATTGTATTCTGTTATTACGCCAATAGAGCCAAGCAAGCATTCGTATTTCGCCAAGGTTATGAAAGCCAGCCGAAGTGTGGGCCAACCATTCTTGTTTGAAGAAAATTCCGCTCTTTCATCTTTGTTGAAAAAAAAAATCCCGCAATGTATTTCGCTTCGCATTTCTATCTACGATATTTCAAGGCACACTCCTCCCAGACCATTAAAGAAGTATGTTTTCATATCAGGGCATAGTTTGTTCCGACAAACTTTTTTAAAAGCGACCGCTATCTTCGTAAGACCACCGCGATACACTTCCATAGGAAGAACGCGAAAAGCCCAGGGAAGAACAGAGCTCGTTTTACGAGGCGGCTCAGCTTTGTAAACTCGGAGAGAAAAGGCAACTAGAACAGCTTCCGTCTCCGGTACATAATTGAGCAAATATCTCTGGGTGGTGCTCGCAGCGGGAGAAAGATGCGGCCGTCGGAGAAGCAACCGGCCCCAGCGACCCACAAAGAAACGCAACTGCGACCGCATCCAACCGAGGTCGTTTACTGATGTCACAGTGGGGGGGGGGGCAGGATCTGAGCCCTTTCGGCTAACAGCGGCAATACGTAAGGAGGGGCAAATCGGACAATGTTCTCTTATATCAGCATGACGGGCGAACCGTTGGCATCTGCGCCCAGGAAGACAGCCAAGTATATACGTTATATTACATCGTTTGTATCCGTGTCGCATAAGAAATAAATACCACCGTTAATTTTACTAATAATTTAAAACGAAATGCATTTTTAAGCAGTTTAAATGTTAGTATTTTTATGTGAGGTGGCAATGTCAAAAAATGTATCATGCAAATTACGATGCATTAAGTCATAAGTGCATTTAGTCATTAATCATGCAAATTGTAATGCATTAATATAAAAATGTATCAGAAAAATGTGTGTCGTTAATTCTAATATTAGGCGATGTCCAGTATAAATAATTTAAATTTAGTCTAAAGTATTATGTAGAATCATTTTGAATTATTCTAAGTATTGTTTGATAATATCAATTTTAACTATAATTATGTGTCATGGCTGTATAAATTTAATGAATTGTCAAGAAACCATATTCAAGAGAACAATTTATTCCATTTTTACAGCTGCAAGTCCATATATTTTACTAAAAGTTTATTTGAGAGCGTTTCTATCGTACATAGTCATTTTGTTTTTCTTATTTTCATCTTTCTCTTCTAGTTTAGATCGTGCCTACCTCTAATTATTTTCAGCTCATTTCTATTACATCTTTAAAATTCTTAACTCATGTCTATTACATCATTAAAATATGCTACGACAAATTTCTACTTTTCTTTACAACCGCTTTTATTTCCTTTCCTTCTCACCTTGTTCACACCTCTTTCTCTTGTTCTATCTCTTTTGATAGTAGACCTCATAATTATATTTGAGATTAGTTATTAACAAAGAGATCAAAGGAGAAAGGAATGTGCTTTATAGTCAGTACTACGCCAGCGAGAAAATATATCAAACTTTTTTTCTCCAATATGGATTATTTTTGGAAAACGTTCGGCATCTAGTTGGCACACACATACGATCCTCTGTTGGTTGGAACTGCGAGGGCATCAAAAGCAATTTATAGTGAGTTAATAACGTTCCGTGTTCACAAATAATCAGATACATTCTAATTCAAACTCTGCTGTTTCATTGTCAATTCAAAGAATGGACATTCATTATTCATACGCAGGGTTGTTTGAGAAGGAAAGGGTAATTACCAGTGGTCAATACCAATAAATGGTATTCAAATATTGTGATCGAATATTGAAATGGAGTATCTTACTACTGCATTGTGCCTCTCCCATAAAGGTACGTAACGTTTCCATTCACAGGAGGAGATAGAACGTAAGGCTAAATTGTGATTCAGGTTATTATGCAAACTGTTCGTTAGCGTTAATATTTTTATTATAACTGGATTTCGTTAGCGTTAATATTTTTATTATAACGCTTTTTTAGCTTCGGAAGCAAAATGCTGCATGTAATTAAAACATTATTTCAGCAACATCCTATGAGTCCCATAAAACTCAAAACTGGTACGGATTTCAACCGCAATATCACGGCTGGTCCACGAAGCGGAAAAACCCAATTTGTTGTGTTACAAGCACCTTTTTCATAATGGCATTTAAATAAATGGCTTTCGCCTTTGCAAGGGTCGCCGTATATTTGCCTGAAAATCGTATCAATCATTCGGCACCATCGATCCCACGACCGTCCGCCCACTCACCCACTCACCCACCCATCCGCCAGCCCTCGCATCGGCGCACCGCCCGCGCCCGTCACGCCCACTTCTCCTCGCCCCGCACACCCAGCTCCCGGCCCCCTCTCGGCCCCGAAACACACCCTTTCCAGCAACTCATCTTAGGTTGGCTTGGGCTTTGCTGATACTGTTTGGTGCTGATACGGTATCAATTGCACAGTCTGAGGGCAACTAACAAAGATTGTTCCTTACTCTACTGTCAAAACTTTGGACATATAATACTTTCATCTCAACCACATCAATGCCCAGAAGCTAACTCACAAGGCAGTGCAAGTAGTAAATCAAAGTCATGGGTATGAGAACAGGGGGGCGCAGAGTCTTATGTAATAAAAGATGTTGAACCCTTGATAAAAATTACGAACAGGACTGCATTTTGAATTACTTAAATCTTGCATTTTTTTTAAATTTAGTTTTTAAACTTTGTCTTAAAATTGTATGTAGACATTTATAATTCACATCATCATTAAAACTGTTTTAAAATTCACAACTACGATTTCAATTTTAAAAAAGCAAACTTGCTATAATACGCGCGTTTAGGACACAAGAAATATTACATACTTTATTACTTATTAAAAATATTTACAGATAAAACGTGAAATTAAAAATGTTGAAAATTTTAATTTTTTTCAAAAACTACGAAAAGTGCGAAAATGTTACTTTATTATTTCTGGAGTGTACCGCCCGAATTCGAAGCAAAACATAGGCAACGTAGATTCGGGGTTCTACATAAACAACTTAAAAAAGCGTGAAAAATCCTAAATAGGGGCACAACAGATTACTAGTGGTACAATAACATCACATATTTTCTCCCATTGTTTGCAACTCACTAAAAGAAATCGAACAGTAAATTAAAGAAGAGTGCAAGGTTATCTAGTGACACAATATGGAAAAATAAAAACCTACATCTCGAACCTAAAATAGGAATCTCTAAATCTGTTATACGTCCGACACTTACTTACGCTGCTTCAACTAGGCCAGGAAACAGCAAGTAAAAGATAATTACAGTAGATAACAGAGTTCGAAACGCTAAAAAAAGGTTTCAAGAATGGACTACGCAAGGAATGTCCATATGAATCAATGCAGTTTACAACCAATAATTGAAAGTACACACGTTTGCACAAATGAAACGCAGATATATACCCACGACAGAGGAAAAAGTGGTGAAGACTGCGAGGGATAGCAGCTGAAAGGATTTTTTGTTACCGATAACCAAATCAGCTCATCTTATCATGAGAATTGATGTTTGAAAAAGAGCCTGTTATATGCCATTGTATTGGTTTTGAATTTATAAAAAATGAAAATTTTCAATAATATTTTGAAATCATTTCAAACACAATTGTGAGATCTGATCAAAATATATCTGTCGCGTTACTTAATGTGGTTAATACGAATTTATCGTTAACGTTCAATATACCATGATAAAATTTCCCTTCTTTATTAATTTTCTTTTTTCTGCTGAGATGGCTTATGTTTATTATTTTGGTATTATTTTAATATTTACTGTATAAATTTTACATGTATACTGTAAGTTAACTCACATTTACCAAGCATAACAGAGATTCACATGGTAATATATAAACCTGTGGTGCAACAACAACAGGTACTTTCATTCCTAATTGCGCGAAAAATACTCAAATTTTCGAACAATTGTATATAACCTTATTTCAAAATATATATTTAAGTATTATTTCATTAAGAAAAAATATCTCTCTTCATAATTGTAAAAACATGGAATTTTCGCAAATTTTAGAAAAATCAGAGTTTTTAACGAAAATGAGATCTGCACAATTCATTTAAACGTCCGTATCACTACCCAACAACGAAAATTAATCAAAAACTATGGAGCCATTTTTTTTTGGAAACTTAGAAAATGACCCAGAATACCCCCCCAAAACGAAAATATCTGTTTCAAATTCAAGCTGCCGCAACATCAGCCAGATAGTATGAGAAATATCAATTTGAAGAAACCCCTGAACGGTTTATGCTCTAACGGCGCTCACAGACGGATAGACGGAATGACAGAAGTTTAGCCGTCATTCGATTTTTCGGTATCAAGAACCCACAAAACGTAGACACTGACTATACCACGCGTTGGAGAACTTTCTTTCCTAAATTTAGCAACTGGATTTATCCACTTTTTCGTTATAAGGGCCATGCAATAAGAGTTTTCTCTCAAAAATTTGCCGTTTTTTCGCGCAGCATGACATAAGTTTCTATCTACTACGTTGCGAGAAAGTAAAATCTCAAATAAAAAAAATACCTACATGCTCTATTCACAAAAAACATAAAAACTTCGCAAATTTTCTGAATTAGTAATTGCAAATAAAACAACGATATCAATAGTATTATTCTCTCCATGGAAAAAGTCACTCCCCTGCCATTTTTTTAGCCTGTCCATTCAGAAATTGACAACCAATATGTTTGACGCTACGTCCGGCGGCCCTTGCTGCAGTGCGCTGCCTAGCCAAAGTCCGCGCGGTGACCGCCGGAGCCACTGCGTGTGGGGCGCAGCGGGGCTGTTAAGTTCCCGCGGCTATTTGTAATGCGAGCGAGTTGGCGCGCGGGGTGGG
Source organism: Gryllus bimaculatus (assembly GCA_017312745.1). NCBI lineage: Eukaryota > Metazoa > Arthropoda > Insecta > Orthoptera > Gryllidae > Gryllus > Gryllus bimaculatus. Next base: position 1,933,003 of record BOPP01000125.1, on the reverse strand, counting down.
GCGTGGCTGTTTGGCTGCGCGGGAGAAGGGCGGGCACGCCCATGGGGAGACGGCATCGCCCGGCGGCCATCGCCCTCCGCCCCGCCCTCCCAGCCACAATGCACCCTGGTTTGCCTCTCCCTGCTGCGTTTCATCTCGACCCGCCTCGCCCTTCCAGCCCTTTCCCCGACCCTGACCCGGCCAGTCCCGACCCGATCAGGTCCGATCCCGCCCGTTCCGATCACGGGTTGAGGTGACTCAGGGCGTCAGCTGATGTCATTTCATTACCCCTGACCGGGATGTCCTAGGAGTCCCGATGGTGGGGGATTTTCTACAAAAGCTACATAGCAAAGTCGAATTCAGCCCTGCGTCGTCTGGAGGCGAATTGTAGCGTGAGACGGCTGTGGTTGGTTATTTTCCGCAGTTCATACAATCAGTTCCAGGCGAATGCCGAAGCAGTTCAGAAATTAAAAAATTAACTGAGAAATAAAAAAAGCAGTCGTAATGTGTAAATTGGGTGATTTTTTGTGTTAATTTTTTTCTTTCTGAACCAATATATTAATTTCCTTTGTTAATAATAAACATTTTATATACTTTTGGAGTGTTTCTATGCTTCTGCGACACAAATTTTTGCCTAGGAAGTATTTTTTCGCACCAACTTCTGAGTGCTTATTGCGCTTCAGCCATTCAGAATATCCCAGTAGTTTATTAAAGAAATTTTATTTAAAATTGTTTTAGGAGCTTATTTGCAAAGTTTCGACGTTTCCTCCCCGGTCACCATCTAAGAAAGAAGTCAGGAGGCGAGTTGGGAGCCTAGAGCTTGTTCTAACTGGGACAATGCCCCATTGTCTGAGAAACCTGGATGGGGAAACCCCGCAAGTCGACGCTTAGATAGGCACCGAATCTCACGTTCTGGCTGGGAAGGAGCAGCGCCACCTCTCGGAATAAAGCATGCACCACACTTACCGCGCGTATGACCACAGCAGTGAACGTAAGCGGAAACGATAAAATAATTTTATCAACCGGCCCGAATAGTCCAACGCGGCTGCACCCAGCCCGCACTTCCGTACCACGCCCAACCTTGCGCAGTATGTAGAGTTGCAAATAGGTAGAGTCTCAAACGCATGAAAGTAGGAAAAGGAAGGATTACTAGTAGAGAGTTTGTGCACCTTCGAACGTTAAAGTACTACCGATCATCTGCACATGCGCAGTTCAAGTATCGCATCACTGGTGATCTGCGCAAGCACAGAAGATCGATAGTGCAGTCCGCTATGGCGTGCAAAAAGTTCTTTCTAACAGAAATCGAATTTTAAATCACTGAACAAACTTATACTTTTGAATTGCAAGTTATCTGCTTGTTTTTTATATTGTATAAAATAGCTTCACATAAGCGGTTCCAACTTCTTTTTTTCAGTTTCTCACTTATAACAAGAATATTAGGTAGATAAAAAAATTGAAATTTTGGTGCTTAAAGATATATCGCTTTTAATTATGAATATATTCCCATCGTTTGTCGACTGAGCATTTCAAGTTGGTTTGGTTGATTAGTGATTCCAGGCGCATTAACCACTAATTTCATTAGTTCCACATGTGTAGTGCATGTTTTATCGCAGTGATCATCCCCATCCGCCAATTGCCGTATGGCAATTGTATCGGAAAGTGTGTCACTGTAAATTTTGTAGAATTATCACTAATGAAGTCAGAGTACAGGTGTAAAGAAATATTAGTAATAGAAAAATAGAATCAAGAAAATTTTACATTTTTTCTCTTCGTGAAACCTTAATAACAGGATATCCGCTAAATACGGTTACGTTTTTACATTTAAACCAATTTTTGTATACATTTTATGTTGACATTCTAATTGTAGTATTTTTATAGCTAGCTATCAGTGTTTTTAACACGTAAATAAGTCTTTAAGAATTAGCTGCTTCATTGTATATTTCGAGCCTGGTGATTTTGCAAAACGTGAGCTGATGTAGAACCATCTGCTAAATTGTTACCTATCTCCTTTACATATAATTGTCACGATCCCGTCACCTTCTTGGACGCAATTACACTTGGAGAATGTATTCCGCAGTCGTAAAGGTGATGGGATGGTGACAATTATATATAATATATACAAGGAGAGGTAATCGCGCTCGTAAAAACTGTTCAAAGGATAGGTTGTCTCGGTAGTTTAGTGGTTAGATAAGCTGGGCATAAACCAGAAGGCACGGTTTCGAGTCCCGGTCGGGGCAACCAATTCTTTGAACAAATTTAAGAAACAGAGGGAGCGGGTGGCCTCTTCATTGAAGTGCTTCTGTCATTTTATGCCATCACATCATGACATCAGTTCTGTCATATGCAGACGCATTGAATACGAACATTCACTCTGTAGCGCAGCATGAGTATGAACAGAATAACCTAATCAAATATTTGTCAGTCAAAATCGAAACTGCTTCATAATTCTTGCATTTTTCCAGATTTCCTGAATTTATAACCAATTCACAGCTATCTCTCTCTTCGATTCAGGCTGTATAATTTTTATTCAATTTCTGCACACATTGGAAATTAGTAATATAGATATCTGGATGCCAAACTATACTTTTTAGAGACAGTGAAGAAAACTGCAATTAGAAGTGCATGTGACAAAATTAAACAAATTTAATAAAAGTCGTACTACTACCACATTTCAATATTTTATCAAACTTTAAAAAACGTTTAATGATTATTGAAATAGCCCTTTTCAATACTTGTTGGTTAGTATATCCACGTTAGAGTTCGCACGTGAAAACCTCACGTGAGATTCGCACCCACGTCGTTTGTTGCTGAGACATCTGCGCAATTTAGACGAGCAAACGTCCTAAACGCGTTTAATTCTTCCGAGCGACCGTTCGCGAGAGCCGCCTGTCTAAACATCCCCCTGCCCCTCCCCCAATGAGCTTCCGCCCTCACGCACCAGCAGCGCCTCAATCTGTCGGCCCCCTCCACCCATTCACGCGCGCCCTCGTCCCACCATCCTTCACTCTCCGCCCTTCGCCCTTCGCGACTCAGTCTTCCTTTCCATCTTCGCCTTTGCGTTCTCTTTCCTTTCCTTTCCTTTCCTTCCCCTGCGCTGGCCGCTCCTCGCGCGCTCTTGTTTGAGAGAACATTACGCGGTTACAGCTGTGTTTGAAGCCGCCAAAAACTGTTGACGCTGTTCTCGAGGGCGTTCGCTCCCGGGCGAGCTGACGGTGAGCGGCGGCGGTGGCGTGGAGACGGGCGGAGGCGAGAGCGGATGAGGGAGACGGGGGGCGGGGGGGGCGGCTCCCGGGGGTGTCATGTCGTAACGAGGGGAGCAGCGTAGGCGGCGGCCGAGGCGCAGGAATGCAGCCCGCCACCGCTCATCAATCTTCGCCGCCCTCGCCGCCCGGCCGCGCCACCAGCGCCGCCCCCAACCCCAACCCCGCCCCCCGCCCCCCGCTCCCCGTCCGCCCGTAATTGCAGTTGAAACGCCGACCGGCCCGGCAGGACGGCAGCGGGTGCGCGCTCCGGGACACGTGTGGACGCTGCCGGCCACGAGGTCACCGCTTCCCCGGCCGGCCTCAGTCGCACGCGGCTCGTCTCTTCTGCACGGCCCCCGAATGGCCCCTGACCCCCTCCTGGCCCCTCCACCCACCATCCGACGCCCCCGGCGACCCTTCGCGGACGCCAACTCGCTTACGAGGCAGCGACGGATTCGAGAATGTGTCTCCCCTCCCTTCTTCACAGCTTAAATGAAAACAGAGCCACAAACATTTATTTTTATAATTCTCTTATTACCAAAAAGGCTTAAAATGCTTTTAATTTTACATTTTGACTAATGAAGTTTGTCAATTTTATGTATAATTCGACCTCAATACAGTAACTTTCTTTTTTGTCAGAGGGGCGCGACCCAAGTTTCTCTTCTTTTTTATTATTATTATTATTATTATTATTATTATTATTATTAATATTATTATTATTATTATTTTATTTATTTAGAACTGTCACGAAGCCTTCACAGATCTTTTAAGCAATTGTAACGAACCCTTAAGTACGTTTTTAATTTCTCCCGCCATTATCCCTAGAAAACCGGTAATTTATTTACTTTAAAGACAATACAAATCTACACGCACGGCACAGTTCTTTTTGGCACTTTGACACGGTAGAAGAGGGGAGCAGAATACTTACAACTTATCCCGTTCTAAACCTACAAATAACGTATATTTAGCACAGTTTGAACCAACGTATTCTCCAAGTGGCGCTTTGATCATTTTCCTAAGTTTAAAAACTTTACTTAATAATTTATGAAATTTGAAGCGGAATATCAACCAACTTTAATCATAAACGTGTCTAATGTTCAAATAATGTACGGAATTGAATCACACTGAAACTTTCTAAACTATTCGCCTGAAGCGGCGTTAAACTTTTGAACTTCCCAAACAATAAGAACTGTTTCAATTGTTCCAACAATATTCCGTTGTATTGAATAGACAGCATTTATGAAATTTCAGCTTGGTTGTGTTAGCGAATATCACATACTAATGTCTCGGAGTTCTTCCAAATAATGAATTGGGATAATATTTGATCTCAATGATATTGTGAAAAGCGTAATGAGTTTGCCGCTTAAAGGACTGGAATTCTGTTTTATGCTCACTATTGAAATCGGTGTAAACATCACCACAAACGAGTCACATCAAGTGACTTGTGTCTGAGTGTCCGTGAAATTATTGGCGCATTCCACAATTATTTCCTTTGTCATCACAAATGATTGCAATGAAACCACTAATAATTGGTTATTGTTAACAACCAAACAACGTCACTCTCCAATCGTAAGTGCATGAAACTAACGAACAAAATTATCTGCACAGAGAGTTGAAAATCCTTTGAGCAAACATAACCCCCCACCCACCGTCCACTTTTATCATAACGTCTCTTTATATTGTGACTATATCGTCACAAACACTCAAAATTTTACCTGTTAATTAATTGTTGGATTTCCTCTCCCATAGTTTCTACTGTTCACATGTAAAGGAAACGCTATATTGTAGAAATCACAGAACAAACGTACACGCATGTTGTGATGCAAATGAAGTTGAAGCAGCCAATATAAATGAGAACAAATGTGAAGAAACTGTGAACAGATGTAAAGAAAATCCTCGTGGCATCGCAGTAAAGCTGGTTGCATACTTTAAGGAAATACTACAAAGGGGGGGGGGGTAAATTAATTGAGAAAATCTCACACAAGTCATACTTACTACTTATTATTTTCCACAATACGACCACGCGAACTGTTCACCAAATACCTCTCTCTTGAGCGTGGTTATCTTTATTTTCGTTATAATTCCTCTAATGCGTATATATTCATTATGCAACTAGGCACCAACTAATATGGCAACAGAATTTTCAGATGTATTCTGAGTGTGCTGCTAAGTTGGCAATGTATGTAGTCACTGCCATTTCGCTCTCCATCTTACAATAATAACTCGATAAATCAACAACTAACAACAAAGAACATACGCCGCCAAGAAGTATTACGACATTTTTTACGTTCTAAATTTGTGTTTGGCAGGTGATTCCTTGTCATTATCCACCAGACGGATGTATTTAGTCTTCACAAAGTATTTTCGAATCTCTCTCAACTTGTGCCACAACTTATCTGATCTCATATAGCAGTGTCGTAGCTTCCTCCATTTCAGTTGCGTATCCGTTTCTTTCATTGAAATCTGACTCAAACACCACAGATTCTAACCATTCTAGACGATATCCACACGTTCAACACACAATTCATCAACTTCACTAACCATCCTACAAAATCTCCAACTCAGTGAATTCATAATTATCAAGCTTTTTGTAGACCTTCTTACTTCAGTACGATGCGTCCCAACTCTTCAGCTAGCGCACTTTGGATGTCATCCTATATCTCTAAGAATTTCTGATTATAATGTGGCTTCCTCTGTTCATCTACTTGTTCACTACCTGTGAAATTTCTCTCGTAAGCACGTGGTCTCTTGCGCTGTCCTACCCCACATCAATCATTACCACACCTCTTAAATGTCTCCATCATAATGTGGCGTCCTCGTGCATCGCCATCACCATCGCTGAAATGATCCTCTTTAAAGACGTGGTATCATGCACTGCTCACCTCCTCGATCTTTACCACCACATATCCGATATTCCACCATCATCGATTGTCCTTCACAGCTCAACTCCTCGTCTATCACCATCACATTTTCTCTAAACTTCACTCATCACAACGTGCACTCTCCAGCGATTTCTCAACCACACACCTCTGAAATTCAATCACTCGTAACCTTTTCCGTTGAACATTTATTCCCTAGTTCATCACCATGCCCTTGAAATTTCTTCATCGACACAAGGTCAAATCTGCTCCCGACTCCATGGTCAATCATCACCCCTCTCGTAAATTCCCTCATCACCATGAAGCTTCTTCCGCTCCCTACCTCCAGGTCTATTACCACCAATCTTCTCAAATTCTCTCAATGACTAAATGATTGACTGATGATTCCGAACCCGAAGACACCCATTACTCCCTGTAGGTGTGATGAATGTTTTATCACCGCGGGAGGTGGCGGTGTTCTTCCCCTGGATGCGGAAATCGAGCGCAGCCCTTTGTCGGCTTGTGGGAATTTTCCTCTACCAGGTATCACACACCAGCGAGGCACCACCCCAGTGTTGAATTGAATTGAATTGAATTGAATTGAATTTGCCTTATTTTACGTGGCGAGACTCGAGCCATCAGGCCCGCTCTTCCGTCTGACCACGCAGATTTCGATACACTCCGTTCATCAACTAGCAGAGAACGGAGGTATTTCTTGGGCGAGAAACAGGAGGATCTTTTACATGCAAGTAAATCTACGAACATGGGACAGCCGGCTTTACTTCCCCTCCGTACGAAGGTTTTTTTCGCCCTTAAAAATCCACGGCTTCGATCGGCCCGCCAACTTGGATACCCGCGAACTTGGGTACAACAGTCCGGTACGCTAACCCTACACCATCGCCGCCGTCTCCCGAAAAATGTGGTATTGAAGTGCACGTGAGTATTATGTATATATAAAGGGTTAGGATAGCACAAAGAACAGGAAAGAAAGATCGCGCGCGGTTCGCGACCCGTTTGTGATGGTACTGCTCCTGCATTCGCATGGTGTTAATGGGAGAAACCACGGAAAAATACCGTCCGCTAGAATTCTCCTCCAGTCAGCGGCTGAATTCCATCTAGTTGTCTAGCTAGTAAGGAAAATCCTGCCACCATCCAGACTCAAATTTCGGTCAGAGGCACTGCAGTGAGATCAGTTGATTCCCTGAGACACCTATCCCGGTCAACATCTGTCAGCATCGCGAAACCTTATCCGTTGTCCATCACCGCCACACCTCTAAAATTTCCTCATCATTACCGGCCCTACTCTGCTCCCTACCACCTGGCTAATCATCACCACCCATCCCAAATCACCTCATCACTTCAGGGCCTCTTCCGCTCCATACCACCTGGTGTACCACTACCACATCTCAGGCCCTCACAGGCGCAGGCTGGCGCGGCGCGTGGTCACAAACAGGCCTCGGCCTTGGTCCGGTTGCCGCGGGCCGCCCCGCCGAACGCCGCTTTTATCTGAATGAGAACGTCCGGTACGCCCTCGTCCCGTTCGCCTTTACGACCGGCCGCCGCGGCGCCGCGTTGCACTTCCAATGCAAAGTCACGAACCCCCCTTTTTTGTCCTTCTCTCCCTCCTTTGCCTGTTACTTTCCCTTTCTCGCGATCTCTTTCAGACTTGGCCCACGGAATACCCTCTTAACGTTATCCGTTTTCCGCACTATTGCTCTGTTTTTTTTTCTGGGTGCGCAAACTCTCTCTTTTAAACATCTAACGCTCGCGAAGACGATGGTGGACGCCGACCAGAAGTTGGCTGGAGGCAAGCGCGCGTGTCTGTAGTTTATCCGAGACGACGCTTCACTTCCGCAAAGTTGGGCTAGAAGTGGTCCGAGATGCCTTTCTACGAGATATGCCTTCATTCGTAGATATTTCGCTCCGTTATGCATGGTAAAAAGGGCGAATATTATTTTCGGTTGAAGAAAGTTTGATTGTATCCCAGTCTGTATTCAAAGATAATAACATTCTACTGTAAGGACTGGAGATTATTTATTGAAAATCTATTACTCCAAATTACTCCTTGCAATTATGCAGCCTTGTGAAAACACTTCTAAATTATCGTCGTGGATTTTCTGCTAATATTCAAATGCTTTTCACGTTTGCATGTATAAAAAGTATGTGTATTCTCAGGTTTGTGTGTAGGGCACTTACAGCAGATTGTGTTGCACAAACAACTATGACTGGTTTTATAATTAAGATTCTATATAGATCATGAAGCGCGGAATAAATAAAAAAATGACAAATATTAGTAAATAGCTGATTGTTATTCCTAAAATAGGAGCTGTAGGGGGATATATAGCTGATTGTCTGGCGTGTCCCGAGTATTTGTTTTTACCTACTAGCCCAGCATGTGAGTCCAGCACGATTTGTCCATCCTTCTCACATCTCACACCCCGCCTCGCTCACTCCGCCCTGCCTCGCAACAACGCCACCTACACGCATTGCGAGTTGCATTTATAATTAATTTTTGGTGCTGTAAATAAGTTTAGGTATTTCGGGGTCGCAAACCCCCAATTAATTTGATTTCCTAATATTGACTACTTTTCTTTGTTACTAGAGCAAACTTATATATTTTTTATTTACATTTTTATCGTGCGCCTTAAGTAAACCACAAGTTAAGTACCCCAAAATAAATAATTTAGTTCACATGTGCACGATCATAATAAGTGCACATTTTTTTGTAAAATAACCATTAACTCTGAGAAGCGCAGTGCTTTTGCTCATGCTAATTGTTCATGTCACAACTCGTGGAAAATCTAAGCTATTACGGCGCAGTTTCCTAAACGATGCTCTGTGTCTTAAGGGTTCTAAGGATAGGTAATCATTGAGCACCACATTTCTTTATTCATCAAGCAATACTACTCTTTTGAATGGAACCTTTAAGCTGGATTGAATAAAACTATTTTCTATATTTTAATATCCCAGAATCGAGTCGCTATAAAAAAGTGAGTTGAGAAGAACGACGAAAAGCTCACGAAACTTGGTCATATACAGACGAGAAGTGGAATTGTGGGTTGTGGTTTTTTAACAGCCCTTATAAAGAGCTAAGCATCGTAATATTAAGGTCTTATTCTGAGGACTTAAAATGCTAACGGGGAAACGGGCGCGCGTATGCCATCACTTGAACTTAATCAGCGAGGCTTATGCAGAGTCCCCTGTCTGCTTTCGCTGCCGCCGCCCACATCAGATCTCTCGCGACACTCACACAAATACCACCACCAACAGCAGCAATAGCAGCAGCAGCACACGCGAGATGGGCGACGATAGGCGGACGGTGTAGACTTATGAGGCGGACGTGGACGGCAGGAGTGGACGGCGCACGCCGGGCGGCAAGCAAGAGTTAGGAACGGGACTGAGGAAAGGGGTAGTGGGGAGAGAAGTGCGAAGAAAAGAGTGCGGGGAGGGCAGTGCGGAAAGAAGGTTGCGAGGAGGAGACAGTGAGTAGGGGAGTGCAGAGATGAGGGTGCATGGAGGAGAATGTGGGGAGGAGAGTGCGGAGTAGTGAGGAGTTGCGTGAAGGGGAGTGCGAGGAGTGAGTGCGTTGAGGAAATTCGTGGGGAGAGAAATGCGGAAAATAGGGTGCGTAGAGGAGAATTGGGGGAGGAGAGTGGGGTGAGGAGATGCGTGGAGGGAAGTGCGTGGATATGAGTGTAAGGAGGAGAATGCGTGGGGAAGGGAATGCGGAAAGAGGGGGCATAGGAGGGAGTGCGGACAGGAGACTGCGCGCAGGAGGTGCGTCGATGCGAGTGCGAGGATGGGTGGGGTGTGTGCGGGGAGGAGCGGGGGTCAGAAACGCGGGGCTGTCACTGCGGGAGCGGACTTACGCGTTGGTGGGCTGTGAGCAATGGGCGAAGGTAGTGGAGGGAAAGGCGGTTCGCGAAGCGGTGTATGCAAATGCACTCGTATTTCGCTGCCTGTTGCGTCGGCGCCGCCACTTCCATCTCAACGCAGGGCTGCCTAGCCCCGTCGCAGCGCTCCTAAGTCACCGTCATTGTCACTCGCACAAACGCGTTCTGTCCTTGCAAATCCTGTCACCTATTTTCACCACCACTTGGATTCGCGCATCCCGTTAGCCCGAACAAACTTGTCGAATAAGTTACCCCGTTATCTCGTCTATCGTTGCTTGACCCCTTTTCTCCCCTCTGCTCTCATCGCGCCTCGTGCATTAAACAACTCGTTCATCTCTAGTACTCGTGCGTTGACTTCACGAAGGGATGCGAGTCTTGTCACTTTCCATTCTACTTTGTAACTCGCCATTTACTCCCTGTCCCAACTCTCCTCTAGGTCTCCATCTTCCTTTACTCATTACGTCTAAATATATTTCTCCTCGTCCTCTGACTTTGATCCTCGTTTCCCTTCTATACCGCTTTCCCCCCTTTCTTACTCTGTTTTACCTCATTAACCCATTCACTGTCAAAATACCCCTGCTCTAGACCACCCCGAGTTGGCGTAATTACCATCAAAACAAACTCCCCATCCCTCTGTAGACCCTTCTCATCGCAATCGCTTCCTGGCTCATCCCTTATTACCCAGCGCCGTCGCTACCTGCGCGTGCGTGGGATTGAGGGGTTCGGCGGGGCTGGCGACGGTTGCAGTGTTTCTGAGCCTCGCGATAAGTGATGGAGGGGATGGGGATGATGGAGGGGGCGGCGGCAACAATTGAGACGACTAGGAAGAGAATTATAGGGACGGTAGGTGCAGTGGGGGCGGCGCAAGGGCCAAACAGAATGTAGGGAATTAGTGAGGATGCTGCTGGATAGGATTGTGTAATCTATGGAAAGAGCGGACTGGCAAGGGAGTATCGAAGCGGTGGTGGCTGTGGTGGTGGTGGTGGTGAAGGCGGGGGGCAGAATTGCAGGGGAACGTTGGTCGTGATGGCAATTTTGGGGGGCTGAGCCTGTGGCGAGGGCCTGTGGCGAGGGCCCGTGGCGAGGGCCTGTGGCGAGGGCCTGTGGCGAGGGCCTGTGGCGAGGGGCAGCGGCGATAATCCGGGGCGACGACCGTGGCGTGGGACGAGAGAAGGCGAGTGGCAGGGCTGTGGATGTGGCGGAGGCTGCAAGTGCAGCGTGGGCGGCATAGGCGTGGGCGGGGCCGCCAGCCGCCTTAACGAGAGCCGCGCGCAGTTGGAAGTAGCTTCCTCGCGAGGCAGGTGGGGGCGGGGCGGGACGGCTCTGCGGCCCCAACAAAGCGCCGGAGCTCCGTCGCAGCGGGATGCGGCGTCGCATCGTCGGGGCTTTCCTTGAATGGCGGCAGGCAGGCAGCGCGACTCTCCGCGGCGGAGGCCCGGCAATATGCGTGCGCCCAGCCCACGCAGCACAGTGGTTAACAACGAACCGAAAGAGGAAGAATTCAATAACGCCAAACTTTTATAACATTTCAGGCTCCATTCATCGCTTTTTCGGGGTCGCTGGATCTGTTATCATGTTACTTCTTCGAAATTCTACATTAAAATATCGAGAGAGGATGATTGAAATATAAAATACGTAGGAAACACCATGAGATGGAATTATTTCATCTCGTCACTGATCGCCGAAATATTTAGCCTATAACTTACGAGTAAAATATTATGTGGCAAATAGAGCGAAAATATTGCAAAAATTGAATGAAAATGAATCTATTCAATACAAGTCTTCTCATCCCACATAATATCAATACAAAGTAAGTTAGAATGTTTCCGAAATATTTCTAAGAACGTCGCGTTTCACAAAGATATTTCATAAATATTACTAGAATGAATGTTTAAATAAAGTTTTATAGATTTTTGGATTCCTATGCATTCCGTTGAAAATGGAGAGCCATCTCAAACCTTAAAGCACTTTTATTCGATATGGATACAAGTATTATATTAAAAAAAGTTATTATTTGTGACCACAGTCGAAAATCATATTTGTTTTTGAACTGCACGTTTCATACGAATATACTTCAGAGCAGGAAAGAAATACGTATTTTGGGGTGTCAGTTTATTTTAATTTCTTTTCCTCCTTCCTTTACTCCGAACCGGACAACAAACTCATTTTGAAAAGTGAGCTCCCAACAGCATAAAAACCATCGATGGAAGGCAAAAATTATTTATTAACATCAATTAGTTTAATGGAATTGAATTTTTAAAATTTTTGTAACTCCATGTGGAATTCGTCAAAAAAGCATTTTAAAATTCTGACAAAATATTCAAGAACCAAACAGTATACAATACATACCAGTCATCAATATTCCTTGAAATAATATTAAAATGTCCCGATGAATTTACTGACTTGTTACCGCAAACCGTTCCTCATGGACCACTGCGAGTTCCATTTTGTCTCTTAGAGTACCTTACTGCTTCCCTGTTTTGTTGGCTGTAATCATCTCGCGAAAGCTCAGAACTTCGTTACAGTTCGTATGCAGATTTGATGCTTTTAAGTTAATACGAAAATTTTAATTTTAAAATTTGTCCCTTTGCTGTCTGATGTTATACCGGTTCTTATCTTTATGGTAACTTTTTTAAAGTTGTTGTTTGTAATACTGTAAGTTAATATATTTTCATTTGACATATTTTCATTAACAATAAAAAATCGCAATTATAACATAAACTATTAATGACATTGCATATAAATTTAAGGTCGTGTTAGAAAGATTACCATACATGGCGTACATTGAAGTAAAAAGCATAATTCTTCTCCACTACCCTATATTTTGAATGCCTGCACTTTGTGTCACTTCTTTATCAGTGTCCTCGTTCTCATCATTCGAGTGTTTCGTTTATGTCACTTGTATTATTTCCTCCACCTCACATGGATATTTCTTTCTGCTACAAAATTCTTAAACATTATTTTATGCAGGGTATATACTCATCTAGGCGCATTTAATATAAATATATTTTTCCAGATATCTGTTGAGTTCTCATCAACTTTTGCTTGTTTATAGTCTTATTTCTTCAATGCGGTTGAATGTTTCCTCTTTTTGAATAATCTGTGAAATTCTTAAAAGCCATTAAGGAAATTTGCGTGTTTGCTTTTTAAATTTCTTTCTGATATTTAAGGTCGCCTCAACATCTAAGTAATTAGCGACCAGATGACACTGATGAAAAGATATGGTGATGTGAGGAAAAGATTTGGGGGCTGAAAGACGAACATAAATTCAACCATGCTCGAGGCGGGACTCGAACCCACGATCCTTCGACTGGAGATCGCTACGGCCTTAGCGATCTCGGCCAGCGGATAGACAATAATATAGATTTTCTATTTTTACTGAGTACATAGACACTTCACAAAAGGTCAAAGCTGAATAGTTTTCTTTCAATGTCTGCGTGCACTAGAAATTAGTAATAAAGATAGTTTGAAACAAGTACCAATTAACTATAAACTATTGTTAAGAAACACACTTATTATTCTTAAATTAAACTTTAATTAACTACTATTTGTTTCTTTCATAACCAATTTCTTCATGTGTAGTTTTTTCTTGATTTATTTTGAAATGTGTTCTCTCCACACCTTTGGCCTCGTATTCGTCTTCCAAAAGGTACTCATTCAATGCTTAATTTCAGTGTTCGTTCTTTAATTACTCTTTTTATGTATCCATATTAGGTGTTTTTTCTAATACAATCTAAAGTTGTACTCGGCACCTAAATGTTTCTAAGAAATTCCATTTTTATAGTTTCTCTTATCGAAAACCTAAAAGATCGGCTCCTAAACCCAAGTACATTGAAAATTATTTTCATCGTAAATAAGATTACATTGTTCACAATTTTGCCCCATATATCATAATGTTTTGAAATGTACTTTTAAAAATTCTTATTACTAATTTGTATTTAAAATTTTCGATTTTTCCTATAACAGTTGTGCTTCCTCTCCGTGTCCATAAATTCGAAAAAGAGCAAAATTATTACTTTAAGTAATAATTACCGAAAACTTTCATACACATCCTATTTTTGTGTTATTTCCCATCCAAAAGTTGAATATATTTTGAACACGACGAGATAAAAGCATTATACGACGTCGATCGACGTCCACAAGTTCAGCACATCAATTTAGGTCGCAGCCTGCTCGGCAAGAAGAACGAACACAGGCACCACCGTAACATTTCCCAGAATTCGAGTTTAGAAAACAAGAAAACAACTGGGAAGGCACGCGTTCGGCTATTACGAAAATCTCGACTCAACTCCTATCAAGACATAATTGCCGTTCTCCGCGCACCCCGAAACGAACAGGGCCACAAAAGGCGGCTCCTGTGGAGGGAAGGGCGCACAAAACACGAAAGAGGAGGCTATCTCGTGGGGGAGAGTAAAGCTGTCAGGTTTTGAAGTAAGCAAGGATGCTCGGCTATAAGTAGGGTAAGGGAATTTCGTAGTGGATGCGGCTAATACATGTGGCGTTTGTGTGATTCTGTGTGTATATATATATATATATATTTATATATATATATATATATATATATATATATATGAGAGAGAGAGAGAGAGAGAGAGAGAGAGAGAAACAGAGAGATAGAACGTTATGTCAAGGAGAAACCAATCTAACACAAAAACCAAAATAATTGGTAACGGGATAAAAGGAAAGGAAGTATGCGAAATTGCAAAAAGATGTTGAAAAATTCATTTTTGTAACAAAGTCCTGGGGCGTGATTTTGTGAGATATTCGGATCATTAATGGACATTAAGAGAGAGAGAGAGAGAGAGAAACTAAGAGAGATAAGAGAAAATGGAGATAATGCAAGCCATTGATTCCGTGCAGACCATTTTCTTTCATTGCAGAAATTGGGAGAAATACACGCAAATGTTGGATATTGTAACAAATTGAGGGAGTTTTGTAGATCATTAAGAGACACTGTAAGACATTGAGAGACATTGTAGGTCATTATTCGCCACTGTTCTATATTTTGAAACATTGTGTGATATGACATTGAGAGTCTCTGGACAACTTTGAGATCTATTGCAGGACGTTGAAAAACCTTGCAGGACACAGACATTGTAGGACATTGGAAGGAATTGTAGGACATTGTGAAGCATTGTACGACATTGTGAGGCATTGTATGACATTGTGAGGCATTGTAGGACATTGGGAGGCGTTATATGACATTGGGAGGTATTTTAGGATATTGCGAGGTATTATAGGACATGAAGAGACAATTTAGAACACGTAGAGACATTGTAGGACTTTCTGCGCCATTGTACAACGGTTGAGAGCCGTTGGAGGATATTAAAGGACACTATAATATCGCGTGATGATAGCAACGGAGAGTGGTTCGAGTCGGCGCGGGGTGACATTTGATGGAACGACGCGCTTGCAAATCTCCTCTTTGAAATCGACGCAAGGCGAGGGAAGGGGCGGAGCGTGTTTACAGAACAGCAAACAGTTCTGATGGCGGCGGCGGCGGCGGTGAATCGGCGGCGGAGAGGCAGCGGGGGTAAACGGAAGTGGCGGCGGCGGCGGCAGCACGCGAGGGCGTCTGTACACTCCGTTGCAGAGACGAAGGGCCTCTGCTGCTTACGGAATTGGCACTCGGCGTTAATCAACTGAAAACTGTTAGAGCGTAGGCTTCCGCGGCTGGAGTCAGTATTTACTTAGCTGTCTGGGTGACGCCGCGTCCGTGGTCAAAGTGCCGACGTTTCGGTTTTTTAACTCGTGCGCAATACATCTCTGCGCATTACTCCCTGAGGAAGGTCGCAGGATGGCGACAGAAACGTCGGCACCTTCGTCATGGACGCGACGTCTCCCGGACAGCCAAGTAAGTACTGAAAACGGTTATTTTGTGTAACTGTGAAAATGTGTTTGTGATACCTCTGTTACTCGGAAGCTTGTTATACAGTGCAGTGAAATTTGATGAATTCCCCAATTTGATTAGCGGCTATCTACATGAACGTTCTGTGTTTCTTCGTGAAACCGACGGTTTTTGTTCGTACGGCACGTGCAAATTGGTCTTTTCAAAAATCACAGGTTTGTTATTAAGGAAGTAGTGTTCCTTAGCAATTGTCTGCTGATGTGAGACAGGAGTACTGGCTACGGCAATCCTCCAATGTAAAGATATACTATCTCCAATGTATGTATGTACTTGGCGCGACATCCCGTGAGCGGGGCCAGGCCTACCAGCGAAGTCCCTGCCTCGCGGCCATGGGTTCAAGGTATACGTGTGGTCAGCACGTAGACATCCTCACGCCGTTTTCCGGTTTTCTGAACCTGAGAAGTGAATTTTCTCATCGTCATACGTAGTACATTGTAAGGAAAACACACACTATAGCCTTGGCTCCACCGGGAATCGATCCCGGAGCCGCGTAGTGGAATGCGAGCACGCTGACCAAGAGCTAGCCACGAGACAATACTAACTCCAATACCACTCGAAATTGAAGATACACTAGCTGAATCAATGCGATTACATCAATCACAAAAAGAGCTGTTGACTGAGCTGATGAAATCTTACAATATAATAATATCACATAAATCCGATACGTATAATCGAAAAATTAATAAATTAAGTTTCTTGTCAAATCGTACTTATTTTGGAAAACTAATGAAATGGAGGTTTACAAATTCTGGAACATTAAAATCACAATTCACTGTAAAGATAGAGTTTCTCTTTTGCTGACGTAATTATAATGTTGTACATAGATGTACCAGAAATTTCTCTTACGGTGTATTTCTCTCCGAGATTAGTAGCAAAAATATTTTCTAGTCTAAAAATGATACACGTAATAACAACGGAATGACCCTTGGGAAACCGGTAGTTGAAAGGCACCGGAAAACGAAGTTTGAAATTTAGATTATTTTACTCGTAGTTGTCTTTTGAATTACGTGTTCATCTCCTCCAGTTCTTCAGTTTTCCTATAAAATATTCCAAAAACTAACGACACATGTAGCTGTTGGTATAATATCCGGTTGCAAAACCGTGTGTTACTGAAGGAAGACAGCTGGGAACACTGAAAATCTTTTACAAGAAAACTGACAGATCTGACCAAGTAGACACATGATCATCGAAACATTATCATCAATAAAATAGCCTAACTCCTTAGGTTTGTTTCCTGCCTTCCAACGACTGGGTTCTCAAGGATCATTCCATACATTGCATTTGCAAGCGAAATCAGAAACCATCAGGACCAACATTCTACAATAATAAATGTCAACAAAAACAATATTTACAACAACAATAGTAATAATACTAACAACAGTAATAATACTAATAATAAAAACTCAGCATCAAGTTCTGAAAACGCTTAGTTTTAATCATACTCCAAAGGGTATAAAACAAATAAAATCCCAAGCCATTCCTTCGAATTCAATTTGCGCGGTAGGGGATGGATTGTTTCGTTACTGCGCGTCACACTGTTCGCCCGGCATCTGCGCGGCCCCGGGAGAGCGGCGCAACCTGCAATCGAGTATAGGCAGCGGGTCGTCGCCGCGCGGCTCGGCGAGCGCCGTCCCGGGTGGGCGGGGCGGGCGCGGCGCGGGGCGGGGCGGGGCGCGCGGGGGGCGACGAAGGGGGCGCAGGGCAATCTTGCGCGAGTGCGGCGGGTAACAAGTTTTGGCGCACGTATCTGGCAAGCGGCGGCGGCGGCGGCGGGGACGAGATAGCGCGCGGGGCTTGATTACATCTCGCGTTCGTGACCTAAGTTTGTTTCCCGGGGCGCGTTACGCAAAGCATGGCCGCTGGTCGTCGGCCGCCGGCCCGCCGCGCCGGGTGTCGTGCTCGTGCTCTGCGTTGGCCTCCTCGTCACGGTCACGGCATCCCCGACGCAACCCTTCGTGATGCTTCCAAGTCCTCTCTCCTGTCCCTCGACCTTCCTCCACCCTTCCTCCCCTTCCCTCCCCCTTCCCTCCCCTTCCCTCCCCCTTCCTCCCCCCTCACTTCCCCTTCCGTCCCCCTCGCACTCGCGCCGCGCGGGCACACCCTCATAAGCCAGGGGGGGGGGGTCAAGAGGATTCGAAGGAAACATTCGCAGGTGATGCAGCTGCGTCAGTCAAGCGAGGCCCCCCCCCCCCTTTTGGTGAGGTTGGAGCGGTGCGGGGAGGGGGGGGGATGGAGTCTTTCCCGAAAAATTTGATTACAATTTGAACTTATTTGCCGGCCTGTATGCTGTGCACTCGGAAGAAGTTGGCAGGAACTCGGCGAAGTCGGGAGCGGCGCGCGGGCTGCAAGGTTTTTCGGCGGGGCAGGAGGTTGGCCGGCCGGCCGGGCGGGCCCCCGCGGCCTCGCTGATTGACGTAGAGCCCTGGAAAGTTGGAGGAGGCCGCGCTGCAGCTCTCTTCGCTGCCGACCGTCAGCCGCCCTCTCGATGCTTTATCGTCGCCTTTTCGTTCTCACCAGGTTCTTTTCTCCGTGGTGCATGTCGTGTTCAAGTGAAACTCGTTGGAAGAGCATGGTTAGTAGTTGGGGAACGCAACGCTAAAGAAGCAAGTTGAAAAAGTAGGGTTTTTCAAGTTATACATTCAATCGTTAGCGTCAGTTGCGAGTAAAGAGTGCGAAAAAAGAACGTAGCTCTCTGAAACGGCAGTTATACGAGGATACTAGTGTAGTTATATACTAATGTATCTTTTATGTGGACATCGAGGTGTAAAGTTCCAATTTGCGTTTCTCGTGCGTGCTGTATTGGGAATTTATTTCTGATTTAATCTTCGAAAGTTTTCTTTCGTAAGCACGTGTTTCTATGCACATTATCCCTTGTGTTAATATCTACTGTTTTACATCCCACAGTCGACAATTAGATTCAATATCTATTTCAAAGGGGTTTTATTTTAAAAACTCAAATTCATTCTTTTTTATTCTTTACTGACATTCACATCGTCAACGTGTCGAAATTACGTAATCTCATCTCAACTCGAATTTCGTTAATCACCCAATTTTCATCAATTCTTCTTTACTATCCGTTCTTCAGTTTTTCTTTCTTGCTTATAACGTCCTTTATTATTCGCTCTTCACGTTTCAGTCGGACATCTCCGTCTCGCAGAGTGACTCTTAAACCTTCTTGCACTATTTTCCTCTCATTGATCTCATTCTCAAAATCGAATTCCGTCTCTTATCTTGAACAATGCAGAGCAATGTCGTCGTTACTTCCGACCCCATTCTCTGCATCTTCCCTTACCTTCCCTGTGAAGAAAATAGCCTAATAGCGACGGCGATGTCGTCTAACCCCGTTGCCGATCTCCTCCGTTGCAACGCATCGCATTTTATTGTCGCTACCAACTGAGTCAACTCAGGTGAATAATTTACGTAACGGTTGTTTTTTTAGATAATGAAGGAGATAATAAACTCTTTGGAAAATGAAGTTGTTAAGTAAGCGAGTAATTACACAGTTACATTTTCATCTGCAGTAAGTTTCAGAGTAGAGAATTATCTAAATATAGTGATGAACCGCTTTCGGTGGCCGAATTCACATTAGGTTTTTTTTTACTTAAAACAGGTTAGGTTCAATTTCCTGAATCTACAAGACGTTTATTTACCTCCTGAACCAGTAGAGTCCACTTTCCACCATTTACTCACGGACAAGTTAGAGGTATTATCCAGTTAAATCCGTCCATTATCGTGCATAACGACTGATATCTCATCTATATTTCATTCTGTGATTCCGTAAAAGTGTGCTGCATGTGTAGTACGTTGAAGCGCGCGGCTTGTTATCGAGCTAAATATCCCACGGCCCGACGCGAGCGTTCGCCCGCGCCGGCCGAAATCAAAATGATCGCATTTTAATTATTCCTCGCGCCTCACTGCGCCACTGCTCGTTACGTTCGTTTATTTGTGGCATTATCAAAAATACATTTTCTAATTAAATGATGTAAAGGCGAGCGGAGACGGAAAAGACTGCCAGCGCGTTGGAAAAGTAAGTTTTGGCCTTCTGCAATTTGTTGGAAAGAGAGAGGCTTTGAAATAATATATACTAAGACTAATCGGTTATTGGAAAAAACAAGGAGTTTCACAAGGATTGACAATGACCAATTCATATGTCCAAGACTTTCTTCGAATTTGTAGAGGTCACTGACGAAGAGTTTCATGTACATTTTGTGATTGGCTGTGCTTGTCTTTGGAATGGAGAGACGTGAAAAATATAAAGAACAATTTAAAAGAAATTCGTATTACCTGAGAGTGTCCAATAGTGCCGTTGCTTACCATTTTTTACCCATTTTCTATTACAAACTATAAAATAAAAATTGCGCTTATATTTTTAACACTTTTTCACAAATAATGTGGCATGAATTTAGAATATTTTAATATTAAGTAAAATTATTTCATTTTTTAAAATAATAGGTAAGTTCATGTAGTTATTTAGTACGATTATTAATTGCACTTTCAAAGTACTAAGTAGTGAAAGTGTTTGAAAAAACAAAAAAGTTACAGGAATATTAACTAAGCCCAAATAACATGTTCGATAATATCGTTATACTTTTACAGTTAGGACATATGGTTATGAAAGAGGACTTAAGAAAATCACTAATATGTCTGGCTTGAGATAAGACTGACTATGAGGAACTTTACATTTGAATATGAAATCCAGGAGAAACGAGCTTGTCGCTTCGATCAAAAGCCATTCATTTTACAAACACAATACCTAGAAGAATTGTATGAATAAGCAATTTGAAATCGTAACACATGTACGGATCATACATTTCAATGAAATGTTTTTCCCAATTCCTCCACAAACCAAGAACTGTGCGAAGCTAATGACAAGAGAAACTTTTTCAGACTTTAAAATTACCGCTTGTCAAACTGTTCTCAGAGAGCCTGATTTTCTCTTCTATGCAAAAAAGGTTCAATGAGCTTTCTACGGAAGTAAAGATGAATATTTCTCAAATTTCAATTACTTTTACAGTTAGAAAGCCAGGATTACCACGAACATAGTAACCAATTGCCTTATAGTTAGGGCGAATTTCGTAGTGGTACTGAAGAAGAGGGCTCGTCATTTATTTAAATTGGGTGCCTGACATCGCCAGCAAACTTTCATGACGTTGCAATAATTCGTCCTTTGATGAATACTGAAAATCCTCCTTTGAAATTGCCTGCCTTCCCTTAAATATTCACATTAAATTCGTCAGTGGTCTGCATACGATTTGTAAGCTGAGTGGATGTTATTTGGATACAGGAATTGGAGAAGATGCGGAAGCAAGACGAAAACACCGGAGGATGAGAAGGAGTGGGAGGGGCAGGAGGAGAGACAGAAATGCAAGAGAAATATATATCTCGACTCTCGAAAAGACGTCGCTCAATATTTTCATGTCTTGACGTCCCTAATGGAAACGCTTCAGTCGTATTAATGCGCGGGAACCGATGGAGCGTCTTGGCGTCGTGAAAGCAAGCACCGACAGAAACCAGCTCAACCGGAATTTCCGATACGGACCCGCGTCGCCCGCCGGGCGTCCTCGCAGCCCCCGCGCGCGACCGCTCAAGGAGACGGCCGGCGCCCCGCCCACGCCCACGCCCACGCCCACGCCCACGCCCACGCCCACGCCCACGCTCCCTAGCTCCGGTCTGCCGCCGCCACTAGATTCCTCCGTCCCCGCCCTCGCTCTTGCCCTTTCCCTCGCTCCAACCCTACTCCTGCCCTGCACTTCCTCCCCGCTCCTGCCCCCTACACTCCCGCTCTACCACACCTGTGCTTTGCTCCTAGTCCACTCTAACCGCTGCCACTAGCCCCCATTCGTTCCCTGCCTCGTTTCTTGTCAATCCCGCTACACGCCACTCCTGCCCTGTCCCTCCGCACCATCTCATCCGCGCCCTCTGATCCTGCACCT
>BOPP01000125.1:1891836-1909806 GCA_017312745.1 Gryllus bimaculatus | reverse complement strand
ATTGGCACAATTCTCAGTTGATTGGCACAATTCTCAGTTGATTGGCACAATTCTCAGTTGAGACCCTCCATGATGTTCTGGAAGAACGTTTGAAAATGTGATCGTTTCAATGCACCTATAATCATACTGGTGAAACTGTGAATAGCCATATTCTCTTCCCGACATTTACATTAATCGTTACAAATTGGTACATGATACGGAGGATAATTTCACCAAACTGTAATGAAATTAAAATTAAAACAAATATTTTAATCGATACTTTTTAGTAACTGTAGATGCCCAAAAATGGATTATAAGCAACTGCAATATCTTTAAACTGTATTTTTATAATGGACTTTCAAAGCGTAAATGAAAGGTTTCACATGAAAATACCTATGCAAAGCTAATGCATTGATATTTTCTTTATAATGTCAAGGATATCTCCTGAAAATATCACTGAAGAAAATTGGATTGTCGTTGCTAAGGGAGAATATGTAAGTTTTGTTTTCATCTTAATAATTATCGTTTACCGCTATATCATGAATATTGTTCAGGCATTATTACGTTAAGTCATAAAAAATCCAATAAGTAATAAAGGATATGAAAAGTGTGTATTTCACAAGGATTGCATTTTATCCAAAGTATGAACCCTCTAAAGAGTGAATCATTACCCCAATGAAAAAGTAGAAATGCATGTAGTCTTGAAAAAAAATTCAGGAAGAAATATTTACAACTATTTTCATCAAAACATAATATTTGAGTAGGGGAAATTATAACACAAATGTACGAAAATAAAGTTTGGATTCACACGTTTTTTTACAACAACATTGTTTCTTAAAAGAGAATTGAAATAATTATGATATGCATACCTTGTAACCAATATTAACACTAGGTACAAAAATCGACACATTTACTAAATAATGTAAAAGATCTGTGTATAAAATTGATACTTTATATAACAGTAATCACTTCAAAGTAAGTTGTTAAATGTGTAATAAATATCGTTTAATTAAATTAATGATTCTACTCCAGCTAACAATGTGACAATTTATTTCATTCATAATAGCATGACAAGAACGGCTAACACTGATTGAAAATATTAAGAAAGCTAATAAGTAATGACCCTCATACGGGAGAAATATCATACGCGGCACTGAATAATGGTATCAACAGACGAATCGTCCAATGGGCCATGTCATCAACGTGCCATCAATAATGAGTGTCCCTATTGTTATCTGACCGTGTCAGCACTTAACAACCAATGTGAATACGTCCCAGCAAAGAAGAGAAAGTCAGTCAACACTCGTGAATGATAATTAATTATCTTCCATTACAGAGCCCGACGTCAACGGGCGGCTGACAGGCAGTTTTACATGCACAGTACTTACAGTACATTCAATTTGAAATTGGATCAGCAGACAATAGCTGCTAGGATTTCCCATTACTTTTGACCACTACAATAGACATTCGCTAAGCTACAAGGGATAATACAAATCAAGCGAATGAAAGGAGTAACGATTAACTGTTCGTTATTATTTATTGCTTGGCATTTCTAGTTCATTGAACATACTGCTTGTCCACTATCATAATTTTGCCAGGGCCAAAAGTATTACGCATGTTTCTATCATCACTTCATATAGGATTTCCGTTAAATTATGTATTAAGTAGTTTTAAAGATATTTATGAAATTGGCATTATAAGACATCGTATTAATTCCAATTAAATAATGGGACAGTTAACAAGCAAGGCTGTTAGGTCGAAAGCATTCCATCAAGTTAAAGATTGACTAGTCTGCGACCCGCAATTGCAAAAGCATTTGTAAAGTTAATCCAAAACAAATGTAATCTTCATACTGTATGTAAACTTCATACTCAAAAAATATTAGCGCTATTCTGGACATTGAATTTGGATTGAGATCGCACCATATCCTCACCAGTTCCTTCGATGAACATAATTTATATCAAAATCTATTCACCGAAAGAAGCGCGCAATTGCAGTTTTCTTACACATAGAGGTATCTTTTGATAAACTCTGGCATAAAGGTCTATTGTACAAACTACAGCAGTCAGGAACTGCCCAGTACCTGCTCTATATCATCCCAAAAGCAGGACCATCTACACTATCAGATAATCTTCATTTAACTGACCCCTACAGACACTACAGTTCATTGGTTAATCTTTCAATTCATTTGATCTCTAAGAAAAAAAGGCATGCCGATTCTATTTCTAAAATTTAAGGTTTGCCATTTATATTATTAACTTCCCTAAAGATAGAAATGCCTAGCAGACAGAATAAAATTAAAAAAGCTAGTGGTCCAACAGAATGGCACAGGCTCTCTCACATTAGTTAGTTTCGTTGTCTTTTTAGTCTAATTTAGCTTTTCGATTTTGTCCCACCCTTTTCCTAGCTGCCATGTTTTGGTGCCAAAAAGATATTTTTTTACATTTTTCAATTGTTCGATTCCCTAGTTGGAATTTAATTTTCATAATATTTAAGTAATACCTGGCCCTAAATGAAAATGTTCATTAAAAAATTTTGATCCATTTTAAAGAAAATGTTTGAGCGTTTCTGAAAATGCACAATTTTTAGTTTATTTCGCAGAAAACTTTCGCGTTTTTAGAATATCATGTCTATAATCTTGCCCGTCATCATCATCCTAAAGCCAGAACGTGCCTTGGCGCTGCCGCCATGACAATCTATTATCCGCTGTCTTCATCTCTTTATAAGTTCTTAAATGCAGTTCGTTCTGAAGAACTTCTAAAATGTTCTTTTTAGATCTGCCTCTTCCTCTTTTTCTAATTACTTCGCAGACAAACCTTGTACTTACGAACCCGCGATAAAAGCATGCACTACACTTACAGGACTAATGATATTATCAGTTTATGCGCCTGGAAACACTAATCAATCAATCCTTTCCTGTCTGACTCTCAATCACGCACAGTTCGCAACAAATTTATAAGCAATTGCTCACTATTATAAATACAAGTATCTGTCAGTAGCAACCACAGTCCGCTAGAAAAATTAAACGCTAATTAACGGCTAGAGAAATTTGAATGTGAACGCTGCGCTCAACCCCCGTCCTACAGTGTGTTTTCAATTAAAACTTCGCCGTTCTAAAACATCGCCAGAATTTAATTAATCAAATTTACAACACCTGCCAAGATGGCGGAGCCGAAAGAACAGGAAAGAAATGTTGAAAGAGATGTTGCAAGCTGAGAGATATGCAGGTGAAAAAACCAATCGCATTACGACTGGGAGACACTCGAACTACAGACACAATTTGCTTAAGTGCAATTACGCGGGCAAGAAATGGGATAAGAAATCAAATACGGAAAAGATAGAAATCGAAAATGAAAAAGGAAGCGACAAGAAGGGAGAAAGGAAAAGATAAATGTAAAATAAACAAAACTAAGCAAAGTTAGCAAGAAAGAACGGAAAGCATGTTTATGAAAAACATGCGAGTAATAAAGGTGAATGGAAAATTTATTTACATTTAAGAGAAATGCGAAAATAAGTAATGCTTCAAAAATTATATGCAAAAGTGAGATTTTCGTAATTATTTTAATGGCAGACAGTGATCGCTTTCCTGCAAGTTTATAGGATAGGAAGAAGGCCTCTAGCGTTGGCAATGGTGGAGAGCCAGGCGAATAGAAGAAAGCGAGTGCTCGGCAGCGCGTCAGCCAGAGCGGGGAGCGAGGGGGAGGACGAGGCTGACACGCGAGTGATGCGCGCGTAGGCGGGAAGACAGGGATGAGCGGCGAGGATGAGGCTCCGGTGCCGGGCAGGTCGTAGGGGGACAGAATGAGCCCCTCTCCGCTCCCGGACAGCTGCTCCCGGAGCCGAGTCCCCGCATCCCGCCCCTACGCTCCACCCAAGCCCCCGCGACACCCTCCGCTCCCATTGCCCTGGCGCGTCTACGAGCTCCGCTCTCCCCGCGGCCCACCCCCGAGTGCCTCCCCCGCGCCTGCCCCCGCCGGTCCCGCCCCGCTTCCTTCCCCCACTAACACTCCTACCCCACGCTCTTACCCCCCACCGGTCCCCGCTGCCGGAGGGGTCGCGGGGCGAGGAGGGGAGTCAGGAGAGGCGGCTGCCCGCAGGATAAATCGCCGCGCGCCGCTCCGGGGATTGCCGATCCCATAAATCAGCCGGCGCGCAGGCGGAGGCCCTCGACAACGCTTTAAAATCTATGGGCAGCCGGCCACTAGTTTTCATGCAAGTCTGTCCGGTAATCATGATTTAGCCCCCGCGCGCGCGCGCGTCCGCCCGCCCGCACACCCGCTCGCCTGGCCACCCGCGCTGCTATTGGCAGCTTCTGGCCTTGCGGACGCGACGGAGTCGAGCGAGGTGGTGAGGAGAGGGGCGGGGCGGAACTGAGCTGCGCGGCTCTCGCTGCTGTTTCAGGCCGCCGACACACAAACGGCTAACCTGGAATTTTTTAAATACAGACTTTTCCAAAAAACCGCGTCCTTGAACCGGTGTTTGTGCACAAATTGTTCCGAAAAACTGTGAGGCAAAGTCATTTTGCATTTTACTACCGGTGTTTGGCGACAGGCATTATTTACATCGGAGTCCAGTGCTTGCGGCAAAGTGTACAAGAAAACGTCTGTAACACCCAAAATGTGTAGAAGTGTGTGAAATCCTGCGCGTCTCTTGTAGGAATGTTAGGATCCATTTGTATCTGCCATAAATCGTTGCTTCAATCCGCTTCCAGGGGCGTTTACTCATAATCAAGGACATTGGCAGCAACGTCACACACCATTCATTTTTCATTTACACCGTCAGAACGTATCGTTTGCAATTCAAAGTACACGCCTTTCAAAGCTCATTCTGCTACACTGGCACGGCGTACATTTCCAGCTTTCTAATTAGGCTTGACATTGCGTTTATTCTTGATACAACTGAAGTGGGTCAACGCCTTCCTCTGCTAATCCACTAACACTAATAGTATAATTCAGAGAATAGTGGATCTTCCAATACAGTAATAATCTTTTTTTTTTCATTTACGAGCTCAACCAGACACGGTAGCACTAATATGTCTGAACTGGAAGCTTGACAAACAATTGAAATTTGTACGTACTGTGAATAACAACTTTTACAATGGAGGATTATGAGATGCGAGTAGTACGAGTATACTGCAATGAGTTGAATGCTCGGAAAAGAAACCCATAAATCCCCAGAAAAAAATATTTAAAATAGTTCTTCATATTTTGTATTTTGTACTGTACTTGCAAAATATAGTACTGTTATAACAATTCAACGTAATCAATCAGCCTCTCGAAAAGTCTATCTTAACCACGTCCGTAAAGAATTTAAATACTAGTAGATCGCTACTTTAGAAGTAGTTCTTTGAGAACAATCGAAACAAATGAATTGGAGATGGTGAATGAGTTCCCTTCCAAGAAGCGCATATATTTCTTTGTACGTAGTGTTACAAAAGTATTGAACGTCACACGACCTATATAACAGACGTGGTTGTTATTTGGTCTGTCGGTCTAGCAACGTTTATAATAATAATGAAACATTTTGGCGAAATGTGACCTGCTTCAGAATATTTTCACACTCAAAAATCCACACATGCCACACTATTCGCGGGAGCTTATTGCATCAGCGTGGAGATTTGCAATATTGTTCTCTTCTCCTTGTATGAAACGACAGGCGATTTTTTACGGGGCACTCCGTCCGTCTCGCGGAGGCCTCCAATTGCGGGAGAACTTCGCGCCCGCACCCCCGGTTAGTTGCCGGCTGTAAATTTTCCTCGTTCCGAGTGTGCAGGCAATAAAACAATTAAGGAGGCTGTTTGAGGCAAGGGGGCCTCTTTTCCTACTCTTTTGCGATTTCTAGTCTGGCGCATAATTGCTTTCGCCTTCTTGAAAGAAATAGAAGTCGCGGAAACGGGTCACGTACATGTTTTGCCTCCCGTGCAATTCCTATGAAACTTTATTGTCTAATACCTTATTTAAACTTTACTATACACCAAGTAGAGTTACATCAGTCTGATATTAATTCATTTTGCTCTTGTATAATTAATCGTATATTTGAAAAGACACAATTAATCACATAACGAAGTGAATTTGACTTTTTAAGTATAAAAACTTTTACTATTATTATAAAACTACACAATATTTTTCTTAGTAATCGAACTTTCAACCTGTATTTAGTATTTTCACATTGAGAAAGAAGTTGAAAATCTTCCATACATTTTAGTAAACCATGAAAAAACTAATAAACTGTTTCTTATAAAAGTAATAATTTTTTGTAATAAGTTACATTTTTAGAAACCGCCAACTGTGTTACTTACGCTTAAACAAAGAATGTATATCTAGAAAATGTTTCTTAAAACCCTCAAATTATTCTTACACCAAAAGCGTCCTGCACTCCAGCTCATTTTAAAATTGCTTTCAATTGCTTTTCTCCTCGTGTAGCTGCGCTCAAGTCGCGAGAAGGAACTTCAAATGTTTGTTCGGAGAAAACAAGGTAAGACGTTTCAAACGTAGCATTTTTATTGAAAATCCTCGTCCACAAGAAGTCCTCGCTCTTACTTTACTTTCGAGAGGGAAGGACGGAACAGTCAGGAGTAGGATGCCGGCCCAATATCTTCGCTGTGTTTCTCAGGCGCGCAAAACAGAACCTCCCCTCCTCCTCCTCCAGCTACCCTTCTCTTGACGTAACAAATCGATACCCACCAACAAAGACCTCTGGCTCGCTCGCAAAAAAACGTAATAGTTCGTATCAGAGTATTTGCTCAAAGGGAGAGAGGGAGAACACCCCAAAAAACACATTGCGGTCCCGCCTCGAAGGGCGTAAGTCTGTCCCGCCGACGATGCAGAGGCACAAGAATATTTCATATTTGCGAGTTCCAGCGCTTCTGTAAATGCTTTAGTCAAGTGTTTCTTTAAAGGCACGGGCGCGAGGCGGAACTTCTGAACGCTTGTTAGCCGTCACTGCTAAGCCCTTTCGGCGAGTGGCGAAGCGAGCCGGTTCCATCTTTCTGCAGGCGGCGTGGGCGTCTCATATCGCATTCTCTGTTGCACGACCTGCCACCGCCGCTGGCCGCCGCACCGAATGTGTTAGTTACAACGGACATGTGCACGGGTTTACGTCCTCGCCGCCGGATACGAAACTATATTCTGTGTTCTTTATGTCTTCCCCGGGGCGTCGAGAGCGCTACGCGTGTGACCATTCGTACTGTGGGGACTGCGAAAAAATACACGCGCGAGAGGGTGGGAGAGAAAGAGGGAGGGGAAAAGAGAGGGAAGGAGGGTAGGAGAGGGAAAAGGCTGAGTGGGTGGATGGGAAGGAGAGCGGGTGAGTCAATGAATGGGTGGGAAGAAGGGCGGGTGGCTGGGTAGGAGGGCGGAAAGGAGAGCGAGTGGATGGGTGTGAGGGTGGGTCGGCGGGTGGATGGGTTTGGTGGGTGGTGGGAGGGAGGGTAGTTGGGTCGGACGGGCGGGTTATGATGTTGGGGGTTGGTGGGCGGGGCTGTTGGCGGCGCGGGCGGCGGCGGGCGGGCGGCGCGTTGCCGGCGCGTGTGTGGGGGGGGCGTGAGGAGAGTCGGGCGGGAGGCGGGAAGGGGGAAGGCTGGCGGGAGGGAGGGAGCGAGGGAACGAGGAGGGTGGGCGGGAAGGCAGGAGGGAGGGATGGCAGGAGGGAAGGAGGGCAGGAGGGAGGGGGCAAAGAGCGGGGCGGTGGCGCGCGAGTGGGAAGTTGGACCTTTCAATTTCGTTCGTACGCGGGCGCTCGACCCAGCGCCGACCTCGCTTCAGCAAACAAAAGGAGCGAGAAAATCCACGGAAAAGTAGGCGTCTTTGTCTATTTCGCTCCATATGCTGCATGCGGAACTGCATTATTTACTCTTTTATTTGGCAACCGCCACTCGGACGCAAAACTGCCGTGTAAAAAGCATTCACGAAAAACAGCCCGTTGGATGAATGCTACAGCAAATATGCCGGTCGTGAGCGAGGTTCAGACCACGAAATAGCGAAAAAAAATTAAAATTATGTTTTAAATAATTTAATTAACCTAATTTAGAGAAAAGCTAATTGAAAAATAGTTAAGTGAAAGGGTACAGTAAACCGTAAAATTGGAGTTGGACACAAAAATGAAATATAAAATATAAACTGAAACTACAAAATTAAAACCAATACTCGACCTGCAATCAGGTAATGTCATGACGAATTCACCGCCTGCGTCAATATTCAATATTGTATTGAGTTGCAAAGCAACGACTTTCCCTTTATATAGAACATTTCTTCCAGAACACCCCTCTTTTTACCAGTTATGATAAAAGCTGTGGCACATTGGCTGCCAAATGCTCGAATTATTTGTCCGTGCAAAAGGAGGTCGACAACCTTCGATTGACAGCTTGATATCCAGTGAAAAATATTTAACAACTCGTAAATGCTGAATTTTCAGCTCAAACGTAATAAGTATTTGTATAAAACAAATATTTCTGACAAGACTATAATCTTCCAAGTATCTTCACCATAGTACACAGACTCCTCTAAACTCCCTCTCTGTGTGTATTGCCCCGCTGTAGTACTCTCCCTCTGAGTGTATTGCATGAAAGTGCGTGTGTGTGAGAGTGTAAGAAAGGGGGAGGAGACAACGAAAAAAGATGGCGCGCGGTCAATGTTCCGTTGTGAGGGTGTTGCTCCGACTAGAGTGGTCGAAGAAATCACAGTAAACTACTAATCTCAGCAGCACCCGTTAAAGATCTCCAGAAAGTGGTTGAATTCAACCCAGCGACGCAACTAGTGTCAGTTCCTACGACTTGAACTCAGGAACCTACCTCCAATGCTCTAGGTAATAGGTCCCTATGCTTTACCTTCGATCCCCAGGAATCCTTCTTCAATGTCGTTGCAGAGGTAGTGATGTTGCCTCTGAGTTTTTGTAACCGGCACGGGTCACACCCACACCCAACATATTCAACAGAGCTGACATCAGCTTAGATACCCGAGGGAATCAACTGACGTCACTACAGCGCTTCTTCCGGGATTTCCCAGGGTTCGATTCCGCACGGATTTCCTAGGTCAAATTAAGCCGCTGTTTCGAGGAAAATTCAAGCGGCCGGCTGGTCAGATTTCCGTGGTCTTTTACTATCAACGCCGTGTGAATGCCTAAGTAGTATTCTCTTACACTTAGATGTAGTGTAGTCCAACTTATATCGGGAGACCAGTCAAGAACGTAGAGATTCTCCCGGTTGAGGCGGTATCCCGCTGATCGTAGATACCTGGATGAGGAAACCCCGCATACCGACATGTACGTCGTCGCCGGATCTCGAGGCATGTCATCTCCAAGTGAAAAACATGAAATACGCTTACAGGAATAACGGGAACGCCGTTGAAACACGAAAAAATTATATCAAGCAAAATCAATCAAATAAAATGGAAGCGCGTACTCACCGACCACCGTCATGTAGGCGGACTTGATCTCGGTGTGGAAGAGCGGTGCGTCCGCGGACACCTCGCACTTGTAGAAGTCGGTGAGCTGGCGCTGCACGTCCAGGAGCGTTACCTCACGCGCATCCGACGTCGAGATCTGCGACAGGCGACGCCTCACTTAATAACAGCAATGGACACTGTTAAGTCACACAAATAAATTTGCCGGTCCGGATGTCCGAGATCGTTCAGGCAGTAGTGCCAAAGCGGTCTCGGACCGAAGGATCGCGAGTTCCGAGTTCCGCCTCGGGCGTAGATGTATTTGTGTTCATTTCACCCCCTATAATTACCATATCATGTCATCTTCACAGTTACCGTATCTTTAAATGCCATAGGGGTCGCTAATGACCTAGATGATAATGCGACCCTAAATAACAAAAAAAAGTGTACCTCAGCACCCGAACTACCTCATATGATAGTTCAATTGCACAAATAATGGCTCCAATGGAATCTGGAAATCAATGATTGAAGGTTTCAGTAGTGTTTCGAAATTTATATAACTACTTCTTATGGAACACATTTTTCACTTGAGAAATGGGTATTATTCATAGCTAAAATATATTTAATTTTGTAGAAACTGTATTTTGTAATATACCTAATTATTTTTATTATGTTATGTATTGGACTTTGGTTTCTCCTGTCACTAATAACCTAGTAGTTCATTCGATCCAGATGGTCAATTTTCCCTCTTACGGAGAATATATTGATTTCTAGATATCTATTTGCGAGTGAAGAAGGGATTTTTTTTATTTAGTCAATAGTGGGCCTACTATCAAAATATATAGTTCTTTTGTCGATGAGAATAGGTTCTGTTTCTTGGGAACGATTTTTTTTCCTCAAAAGTAGTGAGATGTATTTTATTACCCTTCAATATATATTTATTAATAATCTATCACACATGTACACGCCACTGAAATATATCTTAACATTCTTCCAAGAATAACTGAAAAATCGTAGTTTATTTTACACTTGTCCTGCTCATGCCCGATCACGATGATGTTAATACAATCTTGACAAATATGTTAAAAAATTCTTGAGCTCGTAGTTCATTTACCCCCAATATTGCTTGTTCATACGAAGCGGCAAATTTTTGAACATTTATTACCAATCGATTATAATAGAATTGCTTGCAATATTCTGTTTAATAATCAGATTTGTTCTCATAAAAAGTATATAACATTTATTATATTAATTTATGTGATACAAATAACTGAATATATATGTGTGTGTGTGAATATATATATATATATATATATATATATATATATATATATATATATATATATATATATATTCAGATAAATGAATTTATATTAATTTGGCTCCCAAAAAACTGTTTAAATTGTCTAAGTGTTTTTTTTCAGATCTGAATATGAGTACTAAAGCAAGATAGCTTACTACAATATCTTCACGCGCTCTTGATTTTCTTGGATGCACCCTCGCCAAGATTCTTTTTCTATCTTCCGAAACGCCTAAAATAATGTTTCCATACTATATTTATTAATGCTGTTCGAAGTTATTCTAACCCGAACTTTTCCTAACTATCACCGCAGATGAGAGCCTAATCCTGAATAATTTGCTACCTATTATTCATGTTTTCATTTTTACAATTTCAAATTATAGGAATTACTTCCCATTACTATCACCGAATGTGTCTATTTCTCTAATGTAATCATAACCCAAAAAACTATGTCATCCTCGTCGGCTAACAAAAACCAAGATTGATTCTGATCGTTCAGCTTCTAGAATTAAACGATGTTGCTCATTCTATGTCAAGAATCAGAGAGCGTGTTTTGCTGCCGCGGCGCCATGCTTTTTTTCTCTTCTCAATTGTTACTATGTATGTATAGTTATCCGTCCCTTTCATAGAAATGTTCTTCAAATTAAAATTATATACATTTCTTTGGTATACAACAGTAGCAAAAACACTAGTTCTTACCTTAATATTTATTTCAACTAGATATAACATAATAGAGAAAGAAAGGAGTTTCAGAACTCAAAAATACGCCAACAGATTGAGCTTCTCCACAAAATGACGAATTTAAGTAAACAATCTGAAGCTGAATCTAAACTACACACCAACAATTCAAAAGTTAAAACGGAAGTCTGCTTATTGGAATAAAAGCAAATAAATCCTTGCAGACACAAGAGCTCATGAATTATTATAATCAAAGGTATGATAATTTAAATACCAAGATTAAACGTAACAATACAATTTACAAACTAAAACTCATTCTCAAAACAATGATTATGTAAAGGAAAGAATACAAAATATTAACAATGGCAAAAATATTATATTAAGGCTTGTTACAAGTTACGAATCATATATCACATTTCCTAGAGATACTTTTTTATTTCATTTTATTTACAATAACAATACATTTGATTATTAATGATACATTTCCAATAATTATTTTTAAGTTCAACTCGTAACCACTTGTCACCTGTAGCTAAAGGAAAAATGAATTGCATTTTATAGAATCGAAGATAATTGTCCAACGTCTTCTAAACTTAGGTATCTTGAACTTTGAAAATCAAGAGGAAATTTATAGCACGTGGTCATTACCTCTTCGTGCCCTTAAATCACCAAAGCGCTTAGTAGAACATGCTGTCGACCACCAAGTCACTGTGTGTGCAGTGGATGGCAGAAGACCCTGGCGTACACACGGGCGAGCCAAAAGGCAAATAGAAACTGACGCAAATGTATGGCACAATATGACGTAATTATGGCATGTTTATTGATGTTGCGTAATTGCCTCATTGTTTTATGAATAGGCTATACGCGTATTGACAAATTGCCACTACGCTGAAATGCGGGACCGCTAAACTACCTTCGTACCGATGCGGAAAACTGTGGACAATATTTGTACGCTAAATATTAGAAGGTTTCAAAATATTATTTTGTAATCGCACCAGGTCGTGAAAAACATCTGGACAATACGAACGGTTTGGAAAGAGTTTACGTGATTCCACAATGAACATGAAATAATATTTTCCTCGGGGTAGATAGAAAAGTACTGAGACCAGAATGTAACTAAACTGACGAGCACAGTCAATATTTTTCAATTTGCCAAAGACACCAATCATACCTCCACCAATTTTTCCATCTAACCGTTCATATTTATGTTTCCAGAGTTGATCTCTACTGAAGTGGAACTCTTTTCCTCCATATTAGCGACCAATGCTAACAAACATGCTTATACTTCTTCATAAATTTAGAACAGGCTCGTAGGATCTTTTGTACTATTTATTACTTGAGAGGCTAATTGAAGCCATACGTAAAGAAGTATTAAGAGAACGACTTTGTCTTTAACTCAATTTCAGTCCTCATTTTAAACGTATCAAATTAAGTAATTTAATTTATTCCTTATCTGCTGAAAGCCTTAAATATACGACGTACTGTCTACGACATTTCTATTTTACGAAATGATTATCTAAGTAATGCGTGATATTCATTATTGTCAATCATCCTGCTCACTTTGAAACATATTTATAATATCAAAAGAGAAATAAATCGATGAAAACTAGTGTGAAAACACTATTATACAGGATATTTATATATACAATATTATACAGGATACGGGGAGGAAACGTCGAAACCCAAAAAATAAGCTCTTAAGACAGTATTGGGCATATTTTGTCTAATAAACTACTTGTATATTCCCAATGATTGAGCCACAATAAGCACTCAAAAGTTAATTTGAAAGAAAGGCAAATTTTGCATTGCGGAAATATAGAAACGCTTCAGAAACATGAAAATTGTTTATTAATTACAAAAGAAATTAAGAGAATTGTTCGAAACAAGAAATTAAAAAAGCACATAATTTACATAATTCGACTGTTTTTTTTATTTCTTGGTTAATATTTATTTCTGAACAAATATATTCATATTTTTGAAAATAATAAACAATTTACATGAAGAGTTTTTTTGTAAATTTCTTCACTACAAAGATTTGTCTAGAAAGTATTTCATTAAACAAACTTTGAATTGCTTATTGCGGAACAACCAAGTAGTTTATTACACAAAATATACCTAAAATTGTGGTAATATCTTAATTTCAAATTTTCAAAATTCCCTTCCCGAACATCCTGCATAATATTGTACTTCTCTGTATACATGCAGAATTGTGATATTTCAAAACACTTGCTTCCAAATTCATAGAATCCTTTTTCACAACTACATTACAATGAAACTTTGTAAGAGAAGAGATTATCTATTGCACATCCCTCTAAAAGGTACCGAAATCAAAGAGCCTTTTTCAACGAGTGAGAATTCGATACTCAAACACTACGCGCTCTTCGGCAGACGTCTCGAACAATGCTTCATCGTCGGGGCCGCTGCGGAGCGCTCAACGCTTCTGCAGCTCCCCTCGTCCAATCTGTGTCTTCAAAACCCCGTGACGTTCCGCAAGACTTGGCAGAAAGTTTCCCCTCTCTCCATTTGAACTCCATTCTTTATCACCGTGCCCCTCCGTTTCTATCCTAATTATATCATATCTGCGCCACCGAGGGCAAGTTGGAATGAAGTTAGTGGGACGTGACCTGCTGCAGGCGACCCGCGGCGCCCGCCCGCCCCTCCCCCGCCCTTTCCCCGCCGTTCTGGCCTCCCTTTCCCCGCCCCGCCCGCCACGCCCCGCCCCGCCACGCCCCCCGCCCCGCCCCACGCCCGCCCCCGCCACGCCCCCGCCCCGCCACCGCCCCGCCCCCCGCCACGCCCCGCGCCACGCCCCGCCCCGCCACGCCCCGCCCCCGCCCCGACCCCCGCCCGCCCCCGCCCCGCCCCCGCCCCGCCCCACCCCGCCCCCGCCCACCCGCCCCACCCCCCCCCCACCCCGCCCCACCCCGCCCCACCCCGCCCACACCCGCCCCACCCCGCCCGCCCACCCCCGCCCACCCGCCCCTCCCCACCCGCCACGTCCACCGCACCCGCGCCACAAAGCCGCACCCTTTGTTGATGTCCCAGCGGGCTTCGCTATTAGCTTCAAATGATTGTCGGGCGCGGAGCACCGTCACCCTCACAACTCTCCCACGCCCCGCCAAGGCGCTCGAGGCGTCGCCCACGCCGCTCTCCGTCGAACAGCGCCGCCACCCAAACCCGCCTCTACCGCTCAGACGTATCTCCTGGCCTCCCACGCATTCGCCTTCCTCAGATCTTCTTATCGCCTCCCCAATTCTCCTTCGCGCAATACCTTTTTGCCTGTCAACTTTCTGTTTTCCCGTCTCTTCATGCTCCGTCTTTCGTGGTCTCCCATTGCCACCACATATCGTCACGGCCACTCTTCCGCTTCCTTCCTGTGCCGTTCCTTCGCCATCGTTACTTTCGCGTTATTGCTTGTCATCTTCCCTTCGCCTTCAGTTTCGTCTCTCCCTAACCCCGACTTTCGTCGATTCTTATTACCTTAACCCCCCACCCTCGTCTCCTACGGCGTCCAACATTTGTTCATCTCCCACATTTACGACCTTTTACCTCTTCCCTTTCGTTAACAAGTTCATCCATCATTTCCACATTTTCGTTTTTTCACCACCTCACACATCGTCTTTCTTTCTCATACTTGCTTTGCCGCTTCCCGACTCTTCCACATTCACCCCAACTTCCACACTTCATATTTCATCACATCTTACATTCTTCTTCGACGTTTCATCACTTTCCACATTAGACGCCCTTCCCCCTCTAACATTGCGTTACTTGATAACACCTCCGCCTTCGCCGGCCTCCCCGCTCATTCCACTTTCGTCACTTCCCGCCACCGACTTCCACTACTCTTCCATTTCCGTGGCTTCCCGTGAGCATTTGCCATGACCTCCCACGCTTCGTTCCGTAGTTGCCTCCTAAGCTCCACCAACCAAACTCCGCGGGCCGTGGCCTAGGCGCCGTTCCCGCGATACCCTAGCCTCCCGCGCACTCCCTCGCCACTGCGCCTTCCGCAGAAGGGGAAGCGCCAAGCTCGCGAAGAGCGCTCGTCCAGCGCCACTCGGCGCGCCCTTTCACGCGCCCTTCGCACGCGTGCCGCCCCCGCTGCCGCCCCCTTCTCCTCCCCCGGCCCACGCCCACGGCGGTCAAGGCGACATATGGTCTTGGAGGAAAGGACAAGAATGCTATTTACAATGCCTTCAGTTAGGGCATTATCAAATATGCCCCACTGGAATTAATTTAATCCGTTTTCTCTATTAATAATAATAATAATAATAATAATAAATAATAATAATATAATAATAATAATAATAATAATATTTAGTTCACCACTTTAACACGAAAAAGAAACACAAAGTAGTAATATGCAGGAGATGCATCCATACTCAATATTTACTCAGAGATAAAAGGACAGTGAGTGCAAAGTCACCTGACTTGAATAATTCGCACTATTGTTCTACATTTATAGGTGTTCTCATTAATTTTAATATTATATATTATTATATTAATTATTATTATTATTATTTTATTATATTATTATTATTATTATTATTATTAGAAAAGTATTAACATTGATACTTTTAAACCAAATTAAAACTAGGAGGAACGATAAACTAAAGTATTTACTATTCAATAAAGTTTCATTTGCAAAGAAAGGTATTGGAAAATACAAACAGACTACATGATGCATTATAAAAGAGATTCATTCTTTAGGAAGGATTTCGCGCAAAAATGTCAGACCAAAAGAATTTAAGCGCCAAATGTTTGTCAGCGTAGAATGCTTACGAAAACAAACTATTTAACAAATTATTGGTATACCATAAATATATTTAATACCAAAGAAATTTCTCAAAGAATAAAACTCCTTGGAGGCAAATCCAACACTACACCAGTAAAATAAAGTCTTACAATTTACACTTTCAAGTAAACGTTGTGTCTTACCCCTACTTTTAAAGACAACTAAATATATTTTAACATCATCTTACTTACATCTTATGCTTACTATAAATTATTAGTGGCATAAAGCATTATGTTTAATATAAAAGTAGCCCTAGGAAATATTCACTTGGCCCAATTACTCGTAGAACCAGGTATATTCAGCTTCATTAATAAATTATTAATTGATCATGAATCGTTAAATTAAATTAATTTTTTAAAGCATCAAAAAAAGGTTTTTTTTTGTTTCTCTACATGTAAATTATTTTGGCTTGCCCTACATACATTGGGAAAGTTGGCTATTATTTGTGGTAATTCGTGGAAATCTAATTAACTGAAAAAACGATAACTAATATATTTTATATTTACCGATTCTTCAGAAAAAAATACTTGTTGATTTCTTATCATAATTCACATTAAGATTCAATTTGTTCATTAATTACAATAACACACTGGGTTTTTTTAAATCTCTTGAATATCAGTAATGACTTTCACATAAAATAACATATGACCTGATTACAATAGGATACAATAAGTGCTCCAATTTCATTTCTGCTAAAGCCCGTTGTTTCTCTACTCTTGTGAACCATATGTCTAGGAATTTCATTGTCACCAATATAGTTACACTTTAAAGATGTGCGTTTATATATTGTAGTACATTTTGAAGGGAATGTTGTCATAAGTTCTTGACAATGATATAGTAGTTGCCCCAAAAATATTTTTAACGTTTGTGGGATTTGTAGTATCAAACCAAATTTCCTTTGAGTTGTTCTTAATATTTTTGTCAAGTTAATTATTAAACTTTAATTAGTAAAACATAAAAATTGAGCGCATTCAGCTTCTTTCTTCTTATTTGAGGTTTGTGTAATCTAAGAACCTGTGTGGCGGCTTGAACAATCTAAACCATAGTAGTGCTAAAGATGGGCACGTCTCCCCCCCCCATATTCCACGGCACAATTACGCGAAAAATATCAAATTTTGAAAAAATGGTACCTGACCTTATATTCAAAATCTATGATTTAAGAACATTTTCAATAAGGAAAATTTTTAGGCAGCAATTTGAAAAGAAGGTTTCCCTTTTACATTTATAAAAATAATATTGTATTATGACATACGTATAGCTCTAAATGGTGTTGCTAGCTTAGTAACAATTAAAATTTATATCACCCAAGAAATCTTTAATCAAACTGCTGTATTTAGAATAATGTGCATATTTTCACTACAGTCTATACTAATTCACTAACTACTAATCTTCACAATGAAAATTTAAGGAAGAAAAAAAAATCCTCAAAACATATCCTGTCAAATAAAGATTATTCTTAATTTTTGCTCGAGGAGAGAATTCATTAACAAAGTGTGAGCCTTTAAACCTATTTCAACTTAACCTGATTCTGGACTCAAACACCTACGCCAACGAAGTATTAAAATCTTTCATATATCTGTCAATTATCATCTGCATAGAAACTGGGATTCGAAGTTTGTGTCACTTCGCTAACATTGCAATCAATGTTCCGGTGCTAAGACGCCAAACGACTCCCCGAACGCGCCAACGCGTTCCGCCGCCTCAACACCAACCTCCCTTCGTTCCCCAGCCAATCCAGCTCGCGCCAATTCTAACCCATTCAGCTTAACGAGACGTAATATTCTCTAAGGGCCAGCGCTAAGATCCCTCGTTTAAAGAAACGCCGCGTTTTTAATCTCTCTCTT
>BOPP01000125.1:1876773-1891811 GCA_017312745.1 Gryllus bimaculatus | reverse complement strand
CCCCACCCGCCACGTCCCACCGCACCCGCGCCAAAGCCGGCACCCTTGTTGATTCCCAGCGGCTTCGCTATTAGCTTCAAATATTGTCGGAGCGCGGAGCACCGTCACCCTCACAACTCTCCCACGCCCCTGCCAACGGCGCTCGAGGCGTCGCCCACGCCGCCTCCGTCGACAGCGCCGCCACCCAAACCCCCTCTACCGCTCAGACGTATCTCTGGCCTCCCACGCATTCGCCTTCCTGAGATCTTTCTTATCCGCCTCCCAATTCTCCTTCGCGCAATACCTTTTTGCCTTCGTCAACTTTCTGTTTTCCGTCTCTCATGCCTCCGTCTTCGTGGTCTCCCATGCCACCACATTCGTCACCGGCCACTCCTCCGCTTCCTTCCCTTGCCGTTCCTTCGCCATCGTTACTTTTCGCGTTATTGCTTTCATCTCCCTCGCCTTCAGTTTCGTCATCTCCCTAACCCCCGACTTCGTCGATTCATATACCTTAACCCCCCACCCTCGTCTCCTACGGCTCCACATTTGTCATCTCCCACATTTACACCATTTACCTCTTCCCTTTCTTACAAGTTCATCCATCATTTCCCACATTTTCGTTTTCACCACCTCCACATTCGTCTTTCTTCTCATACTTTGCTTTCGCCGCTTCCCACTCTTCCACATTCACCAACTTCCACACTTTCATATTCATCACCATCTTACATTCTTCTTCGACGTTTCTCACTTTCCCACATTAGACGCCCTTCCCCCCTCCACATTCCGTTACTTAACACACCTCCGCCTTCGCCGCCTCCCGCTCATTCCACTTTCGTCACTTCCCGCACCGACTTCCACTACTCTTCCACTTTCCTGGCTTCCCGTGCATTTGCCATGACCTCCCACGCTTCGTCCGTAGTTGCCTCCTAAGCCTCCACCACCAAC
The DNA here is from genome assembly GCA_017312745.1 of Gryllus bimaculatus. NCBI lineage: Eukaryota > Metazoa > Arthropoda > Insecta > Orthoptera > Gryllidae > Gryllus > Gryllus bimaculatus. Next base: position 1,890,887 of record BOPP01000125.1, on the reverse strand, counting down.
TCCGCGGGCCGCGGCAGGCGCCGTCGCCGATACCCTAGCCTCCCGCGCATCTCCCTCGCCCTGCGCCTTCCGCAGAAGGGGAAGCGCCAGCTCGCGAAGAGTCGCTCGTCAGCGCCACTCGCGCGCCCTTCACGCGCCCTTCGCCGGCGCTGCTCGCCTACCACCCGCTGCCGCCCCCTTCTCCTCCCCCCGGCCCACGCCCACGGCGGTCAAGCGACGTAATGGTCTTGGAGGAAGACAAGGAATGCTATTTACAATCCTTCAGTTAGGGCATTATCAAATATGCCCCACTGAATTAATTTATCCGTTTTCTCTTAATAATAATAATAATAATAATAATAATAATAATAATAATAATAATAATAATAATAATAATTTTAGTTCACCACTTTAACACGAAAAAGAACACACAAGTGTAATATGCAGCGAGATGCATCCATACTCAATATTTACTCAGAATAAAAGACATGAGCTGCAAAGTCACCTGACTGTGAATAATTCGCCACTATTGGTTCTAACTAGAGGTTCTCATTATATGTTTCATTATATCATATTATATATTATTTATTAATTATTATTATTATTATTATTATTTATTATTATTATTATATTATTATTATTAGAAAGTATTAACATGAATATTTTTAAACCAAATTAAAACTAGGAGAACGATAAACTAAAGTATTTACTATTCAAATAAGTTTCATTTGAAAGAATAGGTATTTGGAAAATTACAAACAGACTACATTGATGCATTATAAAAGAGATTCATTCTTTAGGAAGGAGTCGCGCAAAATGTCGACACAAAAGAATTTAAGCGCCAAATGTTTTGTTCAGCGTAGAAGCTGTACGAAAAACAAACTATTTAACAAATTATTGGTATACATAATATATTTAATACCAAAAGAAATTTCTCAAAGAATAAAACTCCTTGAAGAGCAAATCCAACATACATCCAGTAAAATAAAGTCTTAATCTTACACTTTCAAGTAAACGTGTGGTCTTACCCTACTTTAAAGAACAAACTAAATATATTTTGTACATTCATCTTACTTACATTAGTACTTACTAGTAATATTATCATAAAGGCAGTTATTGTAATAATAAAAGTGAGCCCTAGTAAATTATTCTTGGCCAATACTTCTTTAGATAGGGTATATTCGCTCATGAAATAAATAATTAATGGATCATTAATCGTTAAATAAATTAAATTTTTAAAGGCATCAAAAAAATTTTTTTTGTGTTCTCTACATGTAAATTTATTTTTGCTTGCCTACATAACATTTGGAAAGTTGGCTATATTTGGATAATCGTGGTAACCTTAATAACCTGAAAAACGATAACTAAATATATTTTATATTTTACGATTCTCAGAAAAAAAATACTTGTGATTTCACATAATCACATTAAGATTCAATTTGTTCATTTTAATTACAATAACACCTGGGTTGGGTTTTCAAATCTCTTGAATATCAGTAATGACTTTCACATTTAAAATACAATGACCTTTTACAATAGGTATAATAAGTTCTCAATTTCATTTCTTCTAAAAGCCGTTGTTTTCTACTCTTTGAACATATGTCTAGCGAATTTCATAGTCACCAATATAGTTACACTTTAAAATGTGCGTATATTAATTGTAGTACATAGAAGGAAATGTGTCAATTAAGTTTTCTGACCAAATGATATTAGTTGCAAAAAATTGTGAAGCATTTGGGGATTTGTAGTATCAAATCAAAATTTCCTTGGAGTGTGTTCTTTACTATGTTTGTCAGGTTAATTTATAACTTTAAGTAGTAAAAAATAAAAATGTGGAGCATTCAGCTCTTCCTTCTTATTTTAGGTTTGTTGTAATCTAAGAACTGGTGTGTGGTTTGAAACAATCTAAAAAACTAGTAGTTGCCTAAATTGGCACGTCTCCCCCCCCCCATATTCACGCACTATTTACGCTAAAAAAATACTGTGGCAAATTTTTTAAAAAATGTACCTGACCCTTATTTCAAATCTATATTTTAAGGAAATATTTCAATAAGGAATAATGTTCTATTTCTAATATTTTAGTTGTTAGAAAGACTCCTAAAGCATTTTGAAGTTGCATTTTCGAAAAATCGAAGAAACAAACATGAGACCTGCACAACTTCTCCTAAACGACCTTCAACACGATCCACAACCAAAATTTAATAAAAATTATGGTCCTATCCGTATAGAAATTAATTGAAAATATGTTATCACCAAACAGAATGCATTTACCTTCCACACTTTCTACGAATGTCAAAATAATAATATTATACATTAAATTAGAGTTGTAAAAAAATAGGTGTATTCATGCATTTAAATAATTTCTTTGTTTCGGCTGCAACATTAATCTCTAATAATATTGAATAACTTTTTCTTGCACTGAAATATATTTATTTCACAAATGGGTTATGTTTCGGTTAAATAGTTTGAAAAAAAACTTGGCCAAAAGTAAAAAAGAGGGGCTTGGAAGGGGGGGTTTTTTATATTGTTTTTCCATCGTTTTTAGGCATTTTCTGTCAACTCTTCATCTAGACATACTGTTCATTTTTACGTTCGAAGAATCAGGCATAAATATTTAGTTACACAAATATATCCATATACATTCGTTTCACAAAAAATTGTCGATTTCACTTTAGTTGCTTTTCGTTAGAATCAGTTCTCAGAGAGATTGCGGTCTGCAGAAGCCCTTCATGTTTACTTGAGTGTCGAATCTTGAAAGAAGCAAAAAGCCATTATAATCAAAAACACGTTCTATTTTTTCCCTGCCAGAAAGGTCCCCGTCTTTAGAAATGTTAATATGTTACAGCCTAAATTAAAAAGAAATGCCAAATCCAGGAGCAGTGAGATATGAGCTTTCGGAATAATGATTCACAAAGGGAATTTGATGTTGTTATGTATCCGTAAATGAACCATTAATAGAAAGCGGTTTCCTTTTTAACATTATAAAATAATATTTTGTATTATTGTACATCGTAGCACTCGTAAATGGTGTGCGAGCCTTAGTAAAGCAATTAAATTTTATAATCACAAGGAAAGTCTTTAATCAACTGCTATTTTAGAATAATTGTGGCATATTTTCCAGAGTCTATACTAATTCACGAATTACTAATCTTTCACATGGAAATTTAAGGGAAGAAAAAAATTCTCAAAAACATATCCTGTTCAAAATAAAAGATTTCGAAATTTTTGCTTTCGAGAAGAGGATCATTCAAACAAGTGGAGCCTTTTTAAAACCTATCTTCAAATTACCTGATTCACTTCAAAACACCTACGCCAACGAAGTATTATCTTTCATAGGTGTTGATCTGTTCAATTATTCATTGCATAGGAACTGGGATCGAAGTTGTGTCACATCGCTAAAGTGCAAACAATGTTCCGGTGCTAAGACGCCACGACTCCCCAACGCGCCAACGGTCCCGCCGCCAACACCAACCTCCCTTTCGTGTCCCGCCAATCCCAGCTGGCGCCAATCTAACCCTTCTGTCGTTACGAGACGTAAATATTCTCTAAGGGCAGCGGTAAGATCCCTCGTTAAATAAAAAGGCCGCGTTTTAAATGTACACGGTTTTATGCATGTAATTTCGAAATGTGCTCTCTGGAAGGAAACTCAGGGCGCGCGTTTGACCTAGATGAGGGCAGAACGAGAATATTGAAAAGTTACACACTACTGTCTTTTAGGATAATGTGGGAAATTATTGACAGTAACAATAAAAAAATTCGAATTGAGAAATATTTTTCTTGAAAATGTTTGCCAGACCATTTTCAGTTGTAACCTGATTTCAGAGAGGGAAGGAAAATTCCATTATATTAGTTACCCCTATGCAAATTCAAAACCGAGTGTTCACAGAATAAAATAACTAATAATAAACAATAATTCACAGAATAAAATAGTTTTTGCGTCGACACTGAGTAGTCGCAATTCGCTTAACACGCAGATGCCACGAATCGAAGGAGTTCACAAGTTCGAAACCCGCCTTGTGCATAGACGTTGCTTGTATTTTGCGCCACGGTGGGAGTTCTCCCGAGCACCATGTAGAAATTTACTCCTAACACTCGTATTTCCATTCATGACATGACGTAGTACATTGCATCCAAGGGCCAAATGGAATCAAGGTTGAGAGTTCAAATCTCGCATCTAAGGGAAGAAATAAGTCATCGTCAGTGTTGTTACATTATCGGAGGGTGGGGTCAACGAAACAGCGACTTAAAAGAAAACAAAATATCATCTTTATGCAATGAAAGTATGAATATTTGATTCAAACCAAAACACTTGCCCTATTTCATATGACACTTACAGGAAATCGGTTGCAAAAGAAAGAAAACATGATATACGTCACAATTTCAATCGAATGGTTTAATGTCTACTGATGGTGTCAATGGTTATCGTCTTAATTTTGAAGACATAAAATCTGACAGATTATACAACCTGCACATTCGTTTAAATGAAAAAATCTGTAAATGAAAGATATGAATGTTATGTAATGAACGTACTTTTTGCTCAATGCAATATTAAAATGTAGATGAATAAATATTGCATGTTATAGCAATAAATGTGTTTGAAAAACAGTACTCCTGTCTTTTTAGCGATCATCACTTTATACTGGAATCTTACGTAAGCTGTTCCTACTTCTATTTTGAAGCAATCGCGACAGAAGAGGCAGCATCCTTGCTCCGGTCAACGGCAGACAGTTTGGAATTCTTTCAATTGTTGTCTGCGAAGATCTATATTGCAGGAGAACTCTGACCTCAGTGTACACGGTTCAAGAAACATTTACAAGAATCCATCTCAGAACCACTCTAACTCGAGATCCACAGATCCGAGCTGGACGATTTACACAACTAAAGAGCTCTCTGTTGAGTGCATGAACTATGGAGAAATACTCTAGTGTACAAGTAGTTTAGGAGATAGAAAGGAGAACAAGAATTGAGAAGTAAAGCGTTCGAAGAATTTATTAGGAATTCGCGAGAATAGAATAACGGGAAGCATTAGGTAGTTTACTTGCTGTCCAATCTCGAATCTGTTCCTGCATTTCCCGCGAATTCCGCGATTCCAACTGTTTGCAACGCCTATTAAAACTCTTCACGTCTCTTTTTCGTCCACTGGAAATCATTCAGTTTTTTCAATTAATGGAGTTTTTACCTGACACAAGAGTATTCAATAAGAATAATTAATGTTTCCAGTATTGTAATAATCACATTGCCAACACAATTACTATTTTACAAAAATACATTTTAATCCATTTTTTTTCTCAAATCATTTCCTCCTTTCATACAATTAGAAATCAGAGAAAAGGTTAAAAGAAGAACAATATTCATTTCTTTGGGCAAACAGGTCATCATATAAATCTTTAGCTCCAAATTAATGTAATAAAATAACTTTCACATTATGTGTAATACTTCTAGATCTATCGCGTGAAATATCATCTTTCTACATGTGTATATATTTTTAAATGCTAGTTATGAAGATTAAACTGTATGATATTAAATCTGTATTTATTAAAGTGATTTTTTTGCTTACGTTAGACAACAATATGCAGACTATAATCATATGACATGTATGTCTTTACGCGTCAACCCGTGAACGGGCTCTGCTTACCGGCGACGTCTCTGCCTCTCGGCCTTGGTTAAGGGGTACTGTAGGCTTAGAACGTAGACATCACCAACCGTATTCCGGTTCTTCTCAACCTGAGAAATAATTTTCTCATCGTCGCACAGCAACATGTACTGGTACATTTCAAGAAAAGCGCACCCACTATAATCGTGGCTCGACCGGGAATCGAACCTGGGGCCGCCGTAGGGGAAACATCTTATGAAATAATGAATTAACGTAAGAGACAGTTATACAATTTAGCATTACACGAGACTCCTCTGCCTTGTAGGAAATAATAGTTCAGGTATAGCAATAAATGTATTTTAATTTACGTTTAAGTGCATTACATTTTATCATCAAAACCTTGATTACGTCATGTATATCTAAATGAAACCAAAGGGGGCACGATTACTTGACACGCATCTCACGCCGTCTCGTCCAAACCAGTTTCGCAACCGTGCTGCAATCGTGTAAGCCTCGAGCTCGCGGGGCAGCGTGGCATTCCGCACTCGCGTCTCCCAGCCGGCGCTCTTCTCCTACGCGGGCTCGCTCAAGGTGAGCTCGTCTCCTCCCCGGCCCTTTGCCACCCTTGTAAACGACCGGGCCGGGACACAAGGCGGCGCAAGGCGGTGGCTGCCATAGCGCCGGCTCGCCGGCTAATCCGCGCCGCCCGCCTCCTCCCCTTCCCCTCGGCCGCCCGCCCCGCCCACCTCCGGAGAACCGCTCGGCGCGCTGCCCCGCCTCCGCCGCCCCGCCGCCGGCCGCCCGCCTTCCCGATTAACTTGTTAATTTAATTCATGGGGCGGGCGGGGTCCCCTTCGGCCGGCCCGCCCCCCGCAGTTAGTGGCCCGCGCGGCCCCATTACGGCGGAGTTCGGCCACGCTGCGTGCCGCCCCGCGCCGCGCCAACCAGTCGTCGTCCGTGCCGAGATCGTCGCCTGCCAGAGACCTTTCGCCTCTCGGCCTTCCGCAGCCCCGACTTTTCCCCGCCGCTCCAATCTCTTGCCCGGCCCGTCTGTCTCTCTTCCTGCTACGCCGCCTGCCCTCCACACTTCCCAGTCTGTTCAGTCTCTTCCCTTCTCTTGCGTTGGTATCTCCGGCCCTTCCCCGCCCGCCTCCCCTTGGCCACCGGGAAGGGTGGTTCAGGGTATCAACAGATGTCACTGCAGGTGCATCTGATCGGGTGGTCCACGTTTGAGTCCCAACGGGTGTTAGGAAATATCGACACGAGCTTGTCAGCTAGGTGGAATTCAGCCGCTTCTGCGTAGAAGAATTTCTAGCGCCCGACTTATTCTGAAACGTTAGTTTTCCGTTGTGATTTTCTCCGACCAAAACCAGGGCGAATGTCTGAGCAGTACCTAAATCAAACGGGGCCCCAGAGCACGCGGCGTTATTTCCTTTTCCTTGACCTATACTCACTCTTTACTTAACACACATATCACACCACGCACTATACTGTCAACGGGAGAGCATCTGTGGGTCAGAGTTTGAACAGCCCTGCGGCGGTGCTTCACGCACGGAGGAAGATATCTGGTGGGGAATATCCCCGCAGCTGACGGTACGTCTGTACTGGATCTCGCCATCCAGAATCACCGTCACCTCCCTCTATAAAAAATGATACTTACAAAACTAATTACGTAGCAGTTGACGCGCCTGAAATAATCAATCAATCCCAACTGAGCCCGAACAAACAGTTTCTATTCTGCTGCCTGTCCAGTCCACGCTCCCTCCCTCCCGGCCCAACAACTTCCTAGAGACTGCTCACTCTGTCTGCCTCGGTTTCTTTACGCAGTTCTCCTCTTGCCTCGTCCCCTCCAGCCAACCTCTTTCTGATCAATCCAGCCTTTTCCACTCTGACGGTTTTCTCCTCCTCAAGGTCGTTGCCAGTTAGTGTGCCGTGCCGACACTGTTTATGTATCTTATCATATAACTTTCTCTCTGGAACAGCTACCTGCGTCGCATTAAAGAAACCATAGTGTTTGCGCTGCTCTTCTGCTTCTCTTGGCAAAACGTGTTACTCGCGCAGATACATCAAACAGGCATCACTTGTCTTGCACTATAGCTGTTTCGCCGTTTTATTCGTCACTGATTATCACACCCGATCGCGACCGCGGATATCTTCCCTCTGTTCTTATCTGCCTGGAACGCCTGCTTCATGTTTTGCAACCGACTAATCACTGCTGTATCACGACTTTCCCACCACCAAATGGATCGTCACAACTACATTCTAATACGCGCTCCATGAATCTCCCGCCACCACTTCCTGCCACTTTCCCGTAGCCACCTTCAGGCCTCTTCCGCACCGTTTTCCACAATGCAGCGCACCTCAGGCGCGCTGAACGGGGTGGGACGCGGGGTGGGGCGAGCGGGGAGCTGCGCCGCCGGAGACGGAAATGGCGCTCGCTGCCCCGGCGAGGCGTCGCGACGCCGGCAGCCCCGGCCCTGCCCCGCCCCCGTCCTTCCTCCGCCGCCGCACCTCGCCGCTCCTGACCTCAACGCCGGCGCCGCTTGCCCTCCACTGAAACGAAGCGCATTAGCTGAGGGCTTCCAGGCGCGCGTAGCCGAGACGGAGCTGGTGGTGGTAGTGGGGCGGGGGCGGTGGCGCACGCGAAGGAGGCGACAGCGGCAACGGAGGCGGCGGGATGCTGGGGGGAGGCAGGGGTGGGGTGACGGTCGGAGTTGTTCGGGGTTTAGTGAAGGTGGGGGCGTAAGAAGCGGCGGAGGTGAGCGCGGGGTGAGATAGGGGTAGAGAATTAATTGGATGACTAGTTTAGTCTTTCTGGCGCTTTGATTATACTATGTACCTACGTGAAATTATACGTTACATAATGTTGATGACGTGGAATTTCTTTGTCCGCTGGAACGTGAGCGTCCTACTTCGCCAGCACTTGCCACAAAACAGGGACCGATCACAGGTTGTCAGCAGTTAGAATGCTCCCTGCCAGACACTTAATTAAATTTCACCAGCGTTGACTAAAATTCGCTACCTCGAGACTTGAAGGTTAGAACTTCGCGATTCAGCGACCCTACATAGGCAACGGCCATGCTACACTGAGCATGACAGCGAATCAGGTAGGAGCGGGGCGCGGCCAAGGGCTTGAAGATGGCAAGAGGGCGCAAGAGCGTGGGGGGCGTGACGGTTGGTGATGCGGTATGTGATGACGGGCTGGGTAGGGGCGGGGTTGGGGGTGGCGTCGCGAATCACGGAGGTGGACCCTGGAGGTGGCGGACGCAGAAGGGGGGCGCGGAGAGGCGGCAGAAGGCGCGCAAGGCAGTGGATGTGGAAGGAGGATGGAATCGAGCGACCGCAATGGTCTTGCAGAAGGAACGGAATTTGGACAAGCGACTGCGTTTCCTGCTAATGTGGTGGATTACAGAAATCAATCCGAAAGTGTGCTTGCAAAATCCCAAAAGAACAAAAACGCAACCAAAGATAACGTATTGAATACAAACTTACAGAATCACTCTGGCAATTGAGAGAACCTTAGCCAACAAATGGGATTGTTCAACACAAAATGACTAGAAGTGAAATTTGCGAATTTTTAATTGATTGATAGATTGTTTAGATGATTCCGGATTACCGTCAATACCAGGGGTCATAGTCCCGTAAGTGTAATGGCATGTTTGTTGCTTGGGGTGACGGGTGTTTTCCCCGCTGATAGGGGAGAAATCCGGTGTCGATTCTACCGTCGGCGTAGCGGGGTTTTACCCACCTGGTATTTCTCCACCAGGCGGGGAACCGCCTCAACCGGGACAAGCTCTTAGCTGCCTAAATGGGTCTCTCGGGCACGTGAAGAGAGAAGAAAAGTTAGAGCGAGTTGGTGTGTGTGTGTGTTGTGTTGTTAGTTGGTGTGTGTGTGTGTGTGTGTGTGGGTGTGTAAGGGGTGAGAGATAGGACAAGGAAGAAGGAGGTGAGATCGGCGCGCGGTCCATGGTCCGTTTTGCTACGGTAACTCTCCGACAATCTCCTGGTTACTCATCGAAGAAAACAAGAAAACCACCGAGCTAACAAGCAATTTCTTAATTGATACATTGTGAATTTATATATTTATTACATGTGAGTCAATGCAGTAATTTATGACATTAAGGTGGGTATGATGGTTTCTACGTGAATGTTGTGAAATATTTAGAGACTTGTTTTAATGGACATTAACGACAGCGGCACTTCGCATCCAATGCCGCAACCAGTTCTCCACGCCTGACCCAGGACACTCCGTTCGGACCGCGAACGACGCGACGCGGCGCAATCCCGCCGGACGTTATTTTTTTTTTTTCGTTCCTGGAAGCAGGCGCCGCGACGCCAACACGCCCTCAATTAGCGCAGTCCACGGAACCTATCCGATTTCCGGACCGGTCGAAAGGCAAAGGAGAGGCGCGATCAGCGACCTGTCGCGGAAGCCCTAGCGAGAGCACGACGCGGCGCGAGACCGTTGCGCAAGGAAACTGCTGCGAGCGGCAGAAACCACTTGCACAAGAAACGGGAAATGCGGCCTACATGGAAGAGGAGGCTCGACTCAGGGGTTGAAGTATGTGGAGACTGTCTGAGAAAGCGCGGCCAAGCTCATCGAGGAATTATTACATGTGTTATGTGTTAACATATAAGATATAATGAAGTCGTAGGCTTCCGCGGCAAGAGTCATCGTGGAGTGATCTGGGCTGGCGGGTGACGCCGCGCCAAAGGCCTGTGTTCCACGTTTTTGACCATTTCCTGTTCGCTGGTCTTCCCCCCGTCATACCAGCCCTGAGAAGACCACGGACAGGATGTCAAACGTCGGCAACAACCAGCCTTCGACGCGGCGGTCACCCGGACCGCCCAGATCACCCTTATAAGACATGTTTACGTCCTATTTTGTATTGCAATTTATTTAGTAACTGGCCATAATTTTTCAAGGGCAACTTTCTTTAGATCTCAGTGAAAAGCAAACTCCTCCCTTCTGTTCACTTTTATTGAATTTCGCCTTGCAAATCTGACAAACGTTATTTGAAAATGACCAAGACAAGACGGGTAACGAGGGGATAGTACGAATTGCCGATTCGCGGTACATGAAGTATTTTCATTAGATTGTTGAGCATAATTTTTGTATTTGAAATAATGAGGTACTAATCAAGTACGGTCCTTCGGGTAATTTCTGCTTTACTCACTTTTCTTTTTATTTGAAAACATAAGACTGCTGCGACAGGAAATAATTTGAACAAAATATCAACAAACCGTGTTATAATATTCAATGACTAAAGTATTATTTGAAAATAAAGAAAAAAATGTTTACATGTCTATCTCCCTGTAGTTTCTAGTGCTAATTCCTTAATAAACATTTTCTCAATGATTTAAAATAAAAAATTGAATGGGAAAGCCAAAATGTTTTATCGTCAGAACTTTCAGTAAAAAATTCCGCAAATTTACTTCTCGGTCTTGAGGTCTGCTAGTGTTTTTTCGCGAACAAAAGACAATACGATTGGCACCATACTCAGTATCCATAAATAACTTATTTACCGCCTCGCCAGGTTAAGTAGGTGGACTTCAAATAGATAGAACCACGTTGTGCGAGATTTGCAAACAGAACCACGAAGGTGAGGGGAACCGGGAATAAGGAATACGGAAAAGGATGTGAGCACGGAGGAGGAGCAGACGTAGCGTAGTGTGGGAAGGTGGAGTGGAGAGAGCAAAGAGCAGCAGAATGAGAGCACGAGTGGTAACAGGAGTTGGGAGCAGGTGTAGGAGCGAGTATGCAGTGGTGATGGGAGTGGGAGCAGTTCTAAATAGCGGAGTGGAAAGCGGGGTGATGGGGATAGCAGAATGTTAGCGAGAGTGAGAGTGGAGTGAGAACGGGAGAGAGGGAGCAAGCTGACAGAGAGTAAATAGGAGAGGGATTAGGAGAGGGGAGCGGAGTGGATTAAGAGTTGGAAACAAGTAAGTATCAAAAATTAGGTTAAAAGTAAGGAACAAAAGTTGAAGCAGGGAGAGGAGGCAGGAGTAAGAAAGAGAAACAGGAGTGGCAGTAAGGGGAGCAGATGATGATTGAGTAGAAGCGCAAAGAAAGGTCGGAGCAGGTGCGAGAGCGCGAATGCATTTGGACGATGTAAGTGCGCACTCCCGCCTGCTTGCCTCTGCCTGCGAAGGTAATTAGGTCACCAAAGCGTCCCATCTTAGAAGTGTGGCACGTTGCCAAAGTCATCGAATCGGAGCGAGTTCCAATTAGTGGCAGAGAATCTGGACAGATCCGCGACGGCTTGTGCCAAGGCGCTACGGCTCCTCTGCCCCCCCCGCCCCCCCGCTCGTTCGCGAACAATGGTCAGGCGTCCACGGAGGGCGGGAGGCCGAGCGAGATTGGTGGGAAGTGGCATCTTCGGCGAGGGCAAGGTGGCAGCGTAGGAAACTGAGAAAGCCCGCTGGAGGCGTCGCGAAACTGGGGAAGTCAGGTGAAAGAGGAGTAATAAAGTAAAAGAGAGAGGGAAGTGAGGCAAGAACATGTGAAAGAGAGGAAAAAAGAGGGGACGCAGAAAAGGCAGAGAGGAAAAAAGACAGTAAGAAAATTAAAAAAAGAGAAGAGGAAAAGGAGAATGGAAGAAATAAGCAAACAGAAAGAACAGTCAGGAGAGGAGAAGGAGACCAATATGAGGAAAGAAACTAGAAGGAGGAGAGAGGAGGAGAGGGAGCAGGAGAGGAGTAGGGGAGGAGAGAAAGAAGAAGTAAGAGGTAGGAGGAGAAGGGGAAAATAGAAGAAAATGAGAAGAGAAAAACAAGGTGGAAGTAAGAATAAGGAGAGGAGGAGAAAAAGGAAGAAGGATGCAGGACGAAGTGTTAAGGAGGAGGAAGAAGTATCTTCTAGAGAACGAGGAGAATGATGAAATAGCGGCAAGGAGAATAAAGGGAAGAAACACCCGAAGCATCAGAGGGGGAGCGGAGACTGAGAGGAGCCAGAACGGCAGCGCGAGGCCGGCGGGCCTCGGAGGTGGGCGTGGCTGCGACTGGCGAAACAACAGTATTGGAGGGCGACGTCGGAAGGCGCGGGCGGGGGTGCGGGTGGCTGGGGAGTTTCCGCAGCGTCGGCCGCGCCGCCACCGCGCGCCGGGCCCGTCCTCTAGCGGCTATCATAAAGGACAGCCTGCAGTTCAGCGTATAGACGTCAGAGACCTCTAGTCGTCGGACGTGAATAATATTGACGTCTTCCTTCTTGCGGCCAGGTAAAAAACGTACAGCGCCTGAGAAAGATCTGGCCGCGCATCTTGCCGCTCCGCTTTTTCCTTACCGCCTACCCTTCCGTCGAGGGCAACGTTAGAGGTTCTTCTTCTGGAAATTGCATATCGTAAAGTATCTTCCAGGCTAGACGAGAGGGGTATTTCTTGAGATTGTGATTAGTTGGATTTCTCACTTTAACCGAGTCCACATTCATATACATTCTCACATAGAGGTATTTATTTATGCATTAGACTGATGTGCATATGTTAATGATATGTCGGGCATCATCTCTTACCTTTTACAAAAGTTATTCAGAATGTTAAAAAATAGATGAATATTTTTATTTAAAACTCTAAAATTTCAAGAAATTATTCCAGAAAAATAAGTAGACAAAAATAAGTATATTTAGAAATGCTAATAACTCCGTTGATTATTGGCAATTAGTTACAATATCCTTCGAAATACTTCACATTGCCTACTGTACAAATGCAACTTGCAAAGTCATGCTGTGTACCTTCACTAGGACAAGCTCAGTTTAAACCACCGACTACTAGGAAGGTTTGAACTGAGATAGGAAAATGAAGATGAACTCATTCGACTTGGACGGCTGTCATTAAACAGCCGGTACTCAGACCGTATGAGAAATTATTTGTATTGGAAAAAAAACTATAAGGAAAATTGTGCGTAATGAAATTGCCCGAAATAACGTAACTCGCTGCGAATAAACGCATCTTGCCCGCCATAAATTCCATATACCCGGAAGTGAACTAATACGAATAATTAACGTATCTCGAAGCTGAAAAGATCCCTAAGAATAGGTCACATGGGAAAGTCCATCATCGTCCCGTATTTAGATTTCATTCTAATATTTATAGCGATGCTAAGAAATATTAATCTGCCCTACAAAAATATACAGTGAACTATAGCAATCCGACCCCTCCACGTCCGAAAATTTTGGATTAACCGAATTAAAGATTCGGATGAGGAAAAATAAACAAATAAATAAAATGCTTGTTTGCTTAGAAAGGACAAGGATTCTATAATTAACTGCCCAGAACTGAACAACTAATTATGAAAACACAAGTGTCAAAATGGAACATTATCTGCATTGTAAAAGCTACGGTTTTGTATATCTACAGGCTTTATTGTAGCAGTTATTATCACTTAGAAGGAAACTTGAAAAATATGATAATATTCTTATGTTTAGTAAAAACTAAATCCGCTTGATTGATGTGACAGCGATCACTACGCGTACCATTCGCCATTTTCTCCCAATCACACGCTGGCTATGCATTGGTCTATATCTAAAGAAATTTGTTCTCTCTCTTTT
>BOPP01000125.1:1832537-1876748 GCA_017312745.1 Gryllus bimaculatus | reverse complement strand
TTATTATTATTATTATTATTATTATTATTATTATTATTATTATTATTATTATTAGAAAGTATTAACATAGATACTTTTAAACCAAATTAAACTAGGAGAACGATAAACTAAAGTATTTACTATTCAATAAGTTTCATTTGTAAAGAATAGGTATTTGAGAAAATACAACAGACTACATGATCATTATAAAAGAGATTCATTCTTTAGGAAGGATTTCGCGCAAATGTCAACAAAAGAATTAAAGCGCCAAATGTTTTGTCAGCGTAGAATGCTGTACGAAAACAAACTATTTAACAAATTATTGGTATAATATAATATATTTAATACCAAAGAAATTTCTCAAAGAATAAAACTCCTTGAGCAGCAAATCCAACATACACCCAGTAAATATAAGTCTTACTTACACTTTCAATAAACGTGTGTCTTCAATACTTTAAAGACAACTAAATATATTTTACATCATCTTACTTACATCTAGTACTTACTAGTAATTATTATCATAAAGGCAGTTATTGTAATAATAAAAGTAGCCCTAGTAAATATATTCATTGGCAATACTCTTAGATAGAGGTATATTCGCTCATTAAATAAATAATTAATGATCATTAATCGTTAAATTAAATTAATTTTAAAGCATCAAAAAATTTTTTTTTGTTTTCTCTACATGTAAATTATTTTGCTTGCCTACATACATTTGGAAAGTTGGCTATTATTTGGATAATTCGTGGTAACCTAATAACTGAAAAAACGATAACTAATATATTTATATTTACGATTCTCAGAAAAAAATACTTGTGATTTCACATAATCACATTAAGATTCAATTTGTCATTTAATTACAATAACACGCTGGGTTGTTTTCAAATCTCTTGAATATCAGTAATGACTTTCACATTAAAATACATATGACCTTATTACAATAGGTATAATAAGTTCTCAATTTCATTTCTTCTAAAGCCGTTGTTTTCTACTCTTGTGAACCATATGTCTAGGAATTTCATAGTCACCAATATAGTTACACTTTAAAATGTGCGTATATAATTGTAGTACATATGAAGGGAATGTGTCAATAAGTTCTGACAAATGATATGTAGTTGCAAAAATATTTTAACATTTGGGATTTGTAGTATCAAATCAAATTTCCTTTGACGTGTGTTCTTACTATTTTTGTCAGGTTAATTTATAAACTTTAAGTAGTAAAACATAAAAATGTGAGGCATTCAGCTTCTTCCTTCTTATTTTAGGTTTGTTGTAATCTAAGAACTGTGTGGGGTTTGAACAATCTAAAAACTAGTAGTGCTAAATTGGCACGTCTCCCCCCCCCCATATTCCACGCACTATTACGCTAAAAATACTCAAATTTTTGAAAAAATGTACCTGACCTTATTTCAAAATCTATATTTAAGGAACATATTTCAATAAGGAATAATGTTCTATTTCTAATATTTTAGTTGTAGAAAGACTCCTAAAGCATTTTGAAAGTTTGCCATTTTCGAAAAATCGAAGAAACAAACATGAGACCTGCACAACTTCTCCTAAACGACCTTCACACGATCCACAACAAAATTTAATAAAAATTATGGTCTATCGTATAGAAATTAATTGAAAATATGTTATCACCAAACAGAATGCATTTACCTTCACACTTTCTACGAATTCAAAATAATAATATTATACATAAATTAATTGTAAAAATAGGTGTATTCATGCATCTAAAATAATTTTATTGTTTCGGCTGCAACAATTAATCTCTAATAATTATTGAATAACTTTTTCTTGCACTGAAATATATTATTCACAATTGGGTTATGTTCGGTTAAATAGTTGAAAAACCTGCAGTACAGCTAGGTATATTGTTCATCGTTAGGCATTCTGTCATACTCTTCACTAGACATACTGTTCATTTTTACGTTCGAAGAATCATGCATAAATATTTAGTTACACAAATATATCCATATACATTCGTCAACAAAAAATTGTCGATTTCACTTGTAGTTGCTTCGTAGAATCAGTTCTCAAGAGAGATTGCGGTCTGCAGAAGCCCTCATGTTTACTTGAGTGTCGATCTTGAAGAGCAACAAGCATTATAATCAAAACACGTCTATTTTTTCCCTGCCAGAAAAGTCCCCGTCTTTAGCAAATGTTAATTGTTACAGTCCTTAAATTAAAAAAGAAATGCCAAATCCAGGAGCAGTGAGATATGAGCTTTCGGAATAATGATTCACAAAGGAATTTGATTGCGTTATGTATCCGTAAATGAACATTAATAGAAAGCAGGTTTCCCTTTTAACATTTATAAAATAATATTTGTATTATGTACATACGTAGCACTCGTAAATGGTGTGCTAGCTTAGTAAAGCAATTAAATTTTATATCACAAGAAAGTCTTTAATCAAACTGCTATTTTAGAATAATTGTTGCATATTTTCACTAGAGTCTATACTAATTCACGAACTACTAATCTTCACATTGAAATTTAAGGAAGAAAAAGAAATCTCAAAAACATATCCTGTCAAATAAAGATATTCGAAATTTTTGCTTCGAGAAGAGAATCATTCAACAAAGTGGAGCCTTTTAAACCTATTTCAACTTAACCTGATTTCACTTCAAACACCTACGCCAACGAAGTATTATCTTTCATATGATCTGTTCAATTATCATCTGCATAGAAACTGGGATCGAAGTTGTGTCACATCGCTAAAGTGCAAACAATGTTCCGGTGCTAAGACGCCAACGACTCCCCAACGCGCCAACGGTCCGCCGCCAACACCAACCTCCCTTCGTTCCCCGCCAATCCCAGCTGCGCCAATCTAACCCTTCAGTCGTTACGAGACGTAATATTCTCTAAGGGCAGCGCTAAGATCCCTCGTTAAAGAAACGGCCGCGTTTTAAATGTACACGGTTTTATGCATGTAATTTCGAAATGTGTCTCTGGAAGGAAACTCAGCGCGCGTTTGACCTAGATGAGGGAGGAACGAGGAATATTGTAAAAGTTACACACTACTGTCTTTTAGGATAATGGGGAAATTATTGACAGTAACAATAAAAAAATATCGATTGAGAAATATTTTCTTGAAATGTTTGCCAGCATTTTCAGTTGTCAACCTGATTTCAGAGAGGAAGAAAATTTCCATTATAGTTAGTTACCCAATGCAATTCAAAACGATGTTCACAGAATAAAATAACTAATAATAAACAAAATTCACAGAATAAAATAGTTTGCGTCGACCTGAGTAGTCGCAATCGCGTTAACACGCAGATGCGCACGAATCGAAGGGTCACAAGTTCGAAACCCGCCTTGTGCATAGACGTTTGCTTGTATGTTGCGCCACGGTGGAGTTCTCCCGAGCACCATGTAGAATTACCTCCTAACACTCGTATTTCCATTCATGACATGACGTAAGTACATTGGCATCCAAGGGCCAATAGAATCAAGGTTGAGAGTTCAAATCTCGCATCTAAGGGAAGCAAATAAGTCATCGTCAGTGTTGTTACATTATCGGAGGGGGGGTCAACGAAACAGCGACTTAAAAAGAAAACAAAATATCATCTTTATGCAATGAAAGTATGAATATTAATTCAAACCAAAACACTTGCCCTATTTCATATGACACTCTACAGGAAATCTTCCAAAAGAAGAAAACATGATATTACGTCACAATTTTCAATCGAATGGTTTAATGTCTACTGATGGTGTCAATGGTTACGTCTTAATTTTGAAGACATAAAATTCTGACAGATTATACAACCTTCACATTCTTAAATGAAAAAATCTGTAAATGAAAGTAATGAATGTTATGTAATGAACGTACTTTTTGCTTCAATGCAATTAAAATTGTAGATGAATAAATATTGCATGTTATAGCAATAAATGTGTTTGAAAAACGTACTCCTGTCTTTTTAGCGATCATCACTTTCATACTGGAATCTTACGTAAGCTGTTCCTACTTCTATTTTGGAAGCAATCGGGAACAGAAGAGGCAGCAATCCTTGCTCGGTCAACGGCAGACAGTTTGAATTCTCAATTGTTGTCTGCGAGATCTATATTGCAGGAGACACTCTGACCATCAGTGTACACGGGTTCAAGAACATTCTACAAGATCCATCTCAGAACCACTCTAACTCGAGATCCACAGATCCGAGCTGACGATTTACACAACTAAGAGCTCTCTGTTGAGTGCATGAACTATGGAGAAATTACTCTAGTGTACAAGTAGTTTTAGAGAATAGAAAGGAGAACAAGAGATTGAGAAAGTAAAGTTCGAAGAATTTATTAGAATTCGGAGAATTAGAATAACGGAAGCATTAGGTAGTTTACTGCTGTCCAATCTCGAATCTTTTCCTGCATTCCCGGAATTCCGCCGATTCCAATGTCGCAACTCCTAATTAAAACTCTTCACGTCTCTTTTTCGTCCACTGGAAATCATTCAGTTTTTCAATTAATGGAGTTTTTACCTGACACAAGAGTATTCAAAGAATTAATTAATGTTTCCAGTATTGTATAAACACATTGCCAACACAAATTACTATTTATCAAAATACATTTTAATACCATTTTTTTTCAAATCATTTCCTCCTTTACATACAATTAGAAATCAGAGAAAAGGTAAAAGAGTAACATATTCATGTTCTTGGGCAAACGGTTCATCTATAAATCTTTAGCTCCAAATAATGTAATAAAATAACTTTCACATATGTGTAATACTTCTAGATCTTCGCGTGAAATATCATCTTCTACATTTGTTATATTATTAAATGCTAGTTACTGAAGATTAAACTTATGATATAAATCTGTATTATAAAGTGATTTTTTGCTACAGTTAGACAACAATGCAGACTATAATCATATGACATGTATGTACTTTACGCGTCAACCCGTGAACGGGCTCTGGCCTACCGGCGACGTCTCTGCCTCTCGGCCGTGGGTTAAGGGGGTACGTGTGGTTAGAACGTAGACATCACCAAGCCGTATTCCGGTCTTCTCAACCTGAGAAATAAATTTTCTCATCGTCGCACAGCAACATGTACTGGTACATTTCAAGAAAAGCGCACACTATAATCGTGGCTCGACCGGGAATCGAACCTGGGGCCGCGTAGTGGAACAATCTTATGAAAATAATGTAATAACGTAAGAGACAGTATACAATTTAGCATTACACGAGACATCCTCATGCTTGTAGACAAATAAATAGTTCAGGTATAGCAATAAATGTATTTTAATTTACGTTTTAAGCATTACATTTTATCATCAAAACCTTGATTACGTCATGTTATATCTAATGAAACCAAAGGGGCACAGATTACTTGACACGCATCTCCACGTCCGTCTCGTCCAAACCAGTTCGCACCGTGCTGCAATCGTGTAAGCCTCGAGCTCGCCGGGCAGCGTGGCAATTCCGCACTCGCGTCTCACCAGCCGGCGCTCTCTCCTACGCGGGCTCGCTCAGGTGAGCTCGTCTCCTCCCCCGGCCCTTGCCACGCCTTGTAAACGACCGGGCCGGACACAAGGCGGCGCAAGCGGTGGCTGCCATTAGCGCCGGCTCGCCGGGCTAATCCCGCCGCCCGCCTCCTCCCCCTTCCCCTCGGCCTTCCCGCCCCGCCCACCTCCGGAGAAACCGGGCCGGCGGCGCTGCCCCGCGCTCCGCCGCCCCGCCCGCCGGCCCCCCGCCTTCCCGATAACTTGTTAATTTAATTCATGGGGCGGGCAGGGGTCCCCTTCGCCGGCCCGCCCCCGCAGTTAGTGGCCCGCGCGGCCCCATTACGAGCGGAGTTCGGCCACGCCGTGCCGCCGCCGCGCCGGCGCCAACAGTCCGTCGTCCTGCCGAGATCGTCGCCGCCAGAGACCTTTTCGCCCTACTCGGCCCCTTCCGCAGCCCCGACTTTTCCCCGCCGCTCCAATCTCTTGCCCGGCCCGTGCTGTCTCTCTTCCTGCTACGCCCCTGCCCTCTCACATCTTCCCAGTCTGGTTCAGTCTCTTCCCTTCTGCTTGCGTTGGTTCCCGGCGCGCTTCCCCGCCCGCTCCCCTTGGCCACCGGGAAGGGTGGTTCAGGGTATCAACAGATGTCACTGCAGGTGCATCTGATCGGGTGGTCCTACGTTTGAGTCCCAAGGTGGTTAGGAAATATCGACACGAGCTTGTCAGCTAGGTGGAATTCAGCCGCTTCTGCTAGGGAAGAATTTCTAGCGCCCGACTATTCTGAACGTTAGTTTTCCGGTGATTTTCTCCGACCAAAAACCAGGCGAAATGTCTGAGCAGTACCTAATCAAACGGGCCCCAGAGGCACGCGGCGTTATTTCCTTCTTTCCTCTGACCTATACTCACTCTTTACTTAACACACACTATCACACACGCACTATACGTCACACGGGGAGAGCATCTGGGAAGCTCAGAGTTTGAACCAGGCTGCGGCGGGGGTGTCACGCCAGTAGAGAGATTCTGGGTTTGGAATATCCCCCGCAGCTGACGGTACGTCTGTACTAGGATCTCGCATCCAGATCAACCGTCACCTCCCTCTATAAAAAATATACTTACTAACAAACTAATACGTTAGCAGTTGACGCGCCTGAAATAATCAATCAATCCAACTGAGCCCGAAACAACAGGTTCTTTCTGCTCCCTGTCAGTCCACGCTCCCTCCCTCCCGGCCCACAACTTCCTAAGACTGCTCACTCTGTCTGCCTCAGGTTTCTTTACCGCAGTTCTCCTCGATTGCCTCGGGTCCCCTCCAGCCACACCTCTTTCTGATCATCCAGCCTCTTTCCACTCTGACGGTTTTCTCCTCCTCAAGGTCGTGCAGTTCAGTGTGCCGTGCCGACCTCGTTTATGTATCTTATCATATAACTTTCTCTCTGGGAACAGCTACACTGGCGTCGCATTAAGGAACCATAGTGTTTGCGCTGCTCTCTGCTGTCTCTTGGGCAAACGTGTTACTCGCCCAGGATACATCAACAGGCATCACTTGTCTTGCACTATAGCTGTTGCGCCGTTTTATTCGTCACTGATTTTCACACCCGATCGCGGACCGGTTCGGGATATCTTCCCTCTGTTCTATCTCCTGGAACGCCTGCTTCATGTTTTGCAACCGACAAATCACTGCCTGTATCACGACTTCCCCACCAAATGATCGTCACAACTACTCTCTAAACGCGCTCCATGAATCTCCCGCCACCACTTCCTGCGCACTTTCCCGGGTAGGCCACCTTCAGGCCTCTTCCAGCACCGTTTTCCACAATGCAGCGGGCACACTCAGCGCGCTGAACGGGGGTGGGGACGCGGGGTGGGGCGAGCGGGGAGCTGCGCCGGCCGGAGCGGAATCGGGGCGCTCGCTGGGCCCGGCGAGGCGTCGCGGGACTGCCGGCAGCCCGGCCCTGCCCGCCCCGGGTCCTCCTCCGCCCCGCACCTCGCCGCTCTGACCTCAACGCCGGGCGCCGCTTGCCCTCCACTGAAACGAAGCGCATTAGCTGGGGCTTCCAGGCGCGCGTAGCCGAGACGGAGCTGGGTGGTGGTAGTGGGGGGCGGGCGGTGGCGGGCACGCGAAGGAGGGACAGCGGCAAACGGAGGCGGCGGGATGCTGGGGGGAGGCAGGGGTGGGGTGACGGTCGGAGTTGTCGGGGTTAGTGAAGGTGGGGGCGTAAGAAGCGGCGGAGGTGAGCGGTGGGTGAGATAGGGGTGAGAATTAATGGATTGACTGTTTAGTCTTTCTGGGCGCTTCGTATACTATGTACCATACGTGAAATATACGTTACATAATGTTGATGACGTGGAATTTCTTTGTCCGCTGGAACGTGAGGTCCTACTCGCCAGCACTTGCCACAAAACAGGACCGATCACAGTTGTCAGCAGTTAGAATGCTCCTCCAGACACTAATTAAATTTCACCCAGCGTTGACTAAAATTCGCTACCATCGAGACTTGAAGGTTAGAACTTTCCGATCAGCGACCCTACATAGGCAACGGCCATGCTGACACTGAGCCATGACAGCCGATCAGGAGGAGCGGGGGCCGCGCCAAGGGCTTGAAGAGGGCAGAGGGCGCCAAGAGCGTGGGGGGCGTGACGGTGGTGATGGCGGTATGTGATGACGGCTGGGGTTGGGCGGGGGTTTGGGGGTGGCGTCGCGAATCCACGGAGGTGGACCTGGAGGTGGCGGACGCAGAGGGGGGCGGAGGGCGGCAGAAGGCGCGCAAGGCAGTGGATGTGGAAGAGGATGGAATCGGCGACCGCAATGGTCTTGCAGAAGGAACGGAATTTGGTCAAGCGACTGCGTTTTCCTGTAATGTGTGGATTACAGAAATCAATCGAAAGATGTGCTTGCAAATGCCCAAAAGAACAAAACGCAACCAAGATAACGTTTGAATACAAACTTACAGAATCACTCTGGCAATTGAGAGAACCTAGCAACAAAGAGTTGTTCAACAGCAAAATGACTAGAAGTGAAATTTGCAATTTTTAATTGATTGATAGATTGTTTAGTGATTCCGGATACGTCAACTACCAGGGTCATTAGTCCCGTAAGTGTAATGCATGTTTTTGCTTGGGGGTGACGGGTGTTTTCCCCGCTGTATGGAGAAATCCGGTGTCGATCTACCGTCGGCTAGCGGGGTTTTTACCCCACCTGGTATCTCCCACCAGCGGGGAACCGCCTCAACCGGGACAAGCTCTTAGCTCCTAATGGGTCTCTCGGCACGTGAAGTAGAGAAGAGTAGAGCGAGTTTGTGTGTGTGTGTGTGTGTGTGTGTGTGTGTGTGTGTGTGTGTGTGTGTGTGTAAGGGGTGAGGATAGGACAAGGAAGAAGGAGGTGAGATCGCGCGCGGTCCATGGTCCGTTTGCTACGGTAACTCTCCGACAATCTCCTGGTTCTCATCGAAGAAACAACGAAAAACCACCGAGCTAACAAGCAATTTCTTAATGATTACATTGTGATTTATTATTTATTACATTGAGTCAATGCAGTAATTTATGACATTAAGTGTGGTTGATGGTATACTAACGTGAATGTTGTGAAATATAGAGACTTTTTTTAATGGACATTAACGACAGCGGCACTTCGCTCCAATGCCGCAACCAGTTCTCCACGCCTTGACCCAGGACACTCCGTTCGGACGCGACGACGCGACGCGGCGGCAATCCCGCCGGACGTTTTTTTTTTTTTTCGTTCCTGGAAGCAGGCGCCGCGACGCCAACACGCCCTCAATTAGCGCAGTCCACGGAACTTCCGATTTCCGGCCGGTCGAAAGGCAAGGAGAGGCGCGATCAGCGACCTGTCGCGGAAGCCCTAGCGAGAGGCAACGACGCGGCGGCGAGACCGTTGCGCAAGAAACTGCTGCGAGCGCCAGAACACTGCACAAGAAACGAAATGCGGCCTACATGGAAGGAGGAGGCTCGACTCAGGGGTTGAAGGTATGGTGGAGCTGTCTGAGAAAAGCGCCGGCAGCTCATCGAGGAATTATTTACATGTGTTTATGTGTTAACATATAAGATATATGAAGTCGTAGGCTTCCGCGGCCAGAGTCATGTGGGTGATCTGGCTGTCCGGGTGACGCCGCGCCAAAGGCTGTGTTGCCGACGTTTTGACCATCCTGTCGTGGTCTTCCCCCCGTCATACCAGCCCTGAGAAAGACCACGACAGGATGGTCGAAACGTCGGCAACACAGCCTTCGACGCGGCGTCACCCGGACCGCCCAGATCACCCTTATAAGACATAGTTTACGTCCTATTTTGTATTGCAATTTATTTAGTAACTGGCATATTTTTCAAGGCAACTTCTTTAGATCTCAGTGAAAAGCAAACCTCCTCCCTTCTTTCACTTTATTGAAATTTCGCCTTGCAATCTGACAAACGTTATTTTGAAAATGACCAAGACAAGACGGGTAACGAGGGGAATAGTACGAATTGCGATCTCGCGGTACATGAAGTATTTTCTTAGATGTTGAGCATAATTTTTGTATTGAAATAATTGGGTACTAATCAAGTACGGTCCTCGGGTAATTTCTGTTTTACTCATTTTCTTTTTATTTGAAAACATAGACTGCTGCGACAGGAAATAATTTTGAACAAAAATATCAACAAAACCGTGTTTATATTCAATGACTACAAGTATTATTGAAAATAAAGAAAAAAATGTTTACATGTCTATTCCCCTGTAGTTTCTAGTGTAATTCCTTAATAAACATTTTCGAATGTTTAAAATAAAATTGAATGAAAGCCAAAATGTGTATCGTTCGAGAACTTTCAGTTAAAAAATTCGCAAATTTCTTCTCGGTCTTGGAGGTCTGCTAGTGTTTTTTCGCGACAAAGACATACGATTGGCACCATACTCAGTTATCCATAAATAATTATTACCGCCTCGCCAGGTAGTAGGTGGACTCAATAGTAGAACCACGTTGTGCGAGATTGGCAAACAGAACCACGAGGGAGGGGAACCGGGAATAAGAATAGGAAAAGGAGTGTGAGCACGAGGAGGAGCAGACGTAGGCGTAGATGTGGGAGTGGAGTGGGAGAGCAAAGAGCAGCAGGAATGAGAGCACGAGTGGTAACAGGAGTGGGAGCAGGTGTAGGAGCGAGTATGCAGTGGAGTGGGAGTGGGAGCAGTTCTAATAGCGGAGTGGAAGCGGGAGTGATGGGGATAGCAGGAATAGTAGCGAGAGTGAGAGTGGGAGTGAGAACGGGAGAGAGGGAGCAAGACTGACAAGAGAGTAAATAGGAGAGGGATTAGGAGAGGGGAGCGGAAGTGGGATTAAGAGTTGGAACAGTAGTATCAAAAATTAGGTAAAAGTAGGAACAAAAGTTGAAGCGGGAGAGGGAGCAGGAGTAAGAAAGAGAAAAGGAGTGGCAGTAAGGGGAGCAGATGATGATTGAGTAGAAGCGCAAGAAAGGTCGGGAGCAGGTGCGAGAGCGCGAATGCATTTGGAGCGATGTAGTGCGCACTCCCGCCTGCTTGCCTGCCTGCGAAGGTAATTAGGTCACCAAAGCGTCGCCATCTTAGAAGTGTGGCACGTTGCCAAAGTCATCGAATCGGAGCGAGTTCCAATTAGTGGCAGGAAATCGTGGCAGATCGCGCGGCTGTTGCCAAGGCGCTCGGCTCCTCTGCCCCCCCCCGCCCCCCCCCGCTCGTTCCGCGAACAATGGTCAGGCGTCCACGGAGGGCGGAGGCGGCGGAGATGGTGGAAGTGGCATTGTCGGCGAGGGCAAAGGTGGCAGCGGAGGAAACTGAGGAGAAGCGCTGGAGGCGTCGGAAACTGGGGAGTCGGTGAAAGAGGAGTAATACAAGTAAAAGGGGGAGGAAGTGAAGCAGAACATGTGAAAGAGAGGAGAAAAAGAGGAGGACGAGGAAAAGGAGGAAGAGGAAAAGAAGTAAGAAAATAAAAAAGAGGAAGAGGAAAAGGAGAAGGAAGAAAATAAGAAACAGAAAGAAGTAGGAGAGGAGAAGGAGAACCAATATGAGGAAGAAAACTAGAGGAGGAGAGGAGGAGGAGAGGAGCAGGAGAGGAGTAGGAGGAGGAGAAAGAAGAGAAGAGGTAGGAGGAGAAGGGGAAATAGAAGAAGAATGAGAAGAAAAACAAGGTGGAGTAGAATAAGGAGAAGGAGGAGAAAAAGGAAGAGGATGCAGACGAAGGTGTTAAAGGAGGAGGAAGAAGTTATCTTCTAGAGAACGAGGAGAATGATGAATAGGGCAAGGAGAATAAAGGGAAGAAACACCCGAAGCATCAGAGGGGAGCGGAGACTGAGAGGAGCCAGAACGGCAGCGGCGGAGGCGGCGGGCCTCGGGAGGGTGGGCGTGGCTGCGATGGGAACAACAGTGATTGAGGCGACGTCGGAAGGCGCGGCGGGGGTGCGGTGGCTGGGGAGTTTCGGCAGCGTCGCCGCGCCGCACCGCGCCGGGCCGTCGCTCTAGCGGCTTCATAAAGGCAGCCTTGAGTTCAGCGTTAGACGTCAGAGACCTCTAGTCGTCGACGTGAATAATATGACGTCTTCCTTTTCTTGCGGAGGTAAAAAACGTACAGCGCCTTGAGAAAGATTCTGGCCGCGCATCTTGCGCTCCGCTTTTCCTTACCGCTCTACCCTTCCGTAGAGGGCAACGTTGAGGTTCTCTTCTGGAAATTGCATTCGTAAAGTATCTTCCAGGCTAGACGAGAGGGTGATTTTCTTGAGATTGTGATTATGTTGGATTTCTCAACTTTTAACCGAGTCCACATCATATACATTCTCACATGAGGTATTTTTATGATTAGACTGAATGTGCATGGTAATGATATGTCGGGCATCATCTCTTACCTTTTACAAAAGTTATTCAGAATGTTAAAAATAGATGAATATTTTTATTTAAAACTCTAAAATTTCGAAGAAATTTTATTCAGAAAAATAAGTAGACAAAAAGTATATGAAATGCTAATAACTCCGTTGATTATTGGCAATTAGTTACATATCCTTCGAATACTTCACATTGCCTACTGTACAATGCACTTCAAAGTCATTGCTGTGTACCTTACTAGGACAAGTCAGTTTAAACCACCCGACTACTAGGAAGGTTTGAATGAGATAGGAATGAAGATGAACTCATTCGACTTGGACGGCTGTCATTAAACAGGCGGCTACTCAGACGTATGAGAAATTAATTTGTATTGAAAAAAACTATGAAGGAGAAATTGTGGTATGAAATTGCCGGAATAACGGTAACTCGCTGCGATAAACGCATCTTGCCCGCCATAAATTCCATATACCCCGGAAGGTGAACTAATACGAATAATTAACGTATCTCGAAGCTGAAAGATCCCTAAGAAAGGTCACATGGAAAGTCCATATCTGTCCCGTATTTAGATTTCATTCTAATTTTATAGCGATGTAGAAAGTATTATCTGCTACAAAATATACAGTAGAACTTAGCTAATCCGACCCCTCCACGTCCGAAATTTTGGATTAACCGAATAAAGTTCGGATGGAGGAAAAATAAACAAAATAAATAAAATGCTTGTTTGTTATGTAAAGAAAGGATTCTATAATTACTGCAGAACTGAACAACTAATTATTGAAACACAAGTTGTCGAAATGGAACATTTATTGCATTGGTAACTACGGTGTATATTACAGGCTTTTTGTAGCAGTTATTTTCACTTAGAGAAACTTGAAAAATATGTAATATTCTTATGTTGTAAAGAACTAAATCCGCTTGATGATGTGACGATGCGATCACTACGCTACCTTGCCATTTTCTCCCATCACACGCTGCGTTGCATTGTCTGATATCCTAAAGATATATTTGTGTGCACATCCAAACACACACACACACACACACACACACACAATATATATATATATATATATATATATATATATATATATATATATACACACACCATCAATTAGTTCAGAATACCAAATATCTACTGCACGTACAAACCAATTCTGTATCGATGTTTTTGTTAGTTATTCCAGTGATGAATTTTTTACGTACGTGTTGCTAATCCTCCCTTTCAAGGCGCTAATTTTTAAGGTAAAAACTTCGAAAAAATCAAAACTAATCTTGGCACCAGTTAATTTCACCCTAAAGTTGTTAAATTACAAAAACAACCAAAGTAAAAGTAATCACATTAAAATCAATTCGCACAAACAATAATTTTCACGTTGTTACTTTTATTACTTTCCTAAAACTCGTCCAATAATAAAACCAAGAGGAGTATTAAAGAACCCCTCCCAAACAAATCAAGATAATAAAAACGGTTTAAACTCTCCGTCAACGTCACCCATAACACATACGGCCCCCACGCTCTTACTGCAACTCCCGCTCGCCCGCCGCTCCGGCTGGCCTTGTCCAACAAAGATTCAATTTCCAGGGGAAAAAATCGCCGTCGACCCGACGCGATGGCCGGGGCCTGCAGCGGCGTGTACAGCGTGTCTGCCATTTCTGAAATGCTCGCCCCACTCGAGCGGGCGAGGGCAGCGTGCCGCCGGCAGCCAACGTATTGTTCTTCTATACGGCCCGTAAATCAGCCGCCGCTTTTTATCGCCGCGCGATTTCCGCGCAGGCCGAAGGCGGACGCGCGCCGTGCCACGCCGCTGCCCGTGCGCCGACAGAAGGCGGATGCCAAGCGCCCGCGGGGCCCGCCACGCCTACTCTCTGCCCGCACCGCCCTGCCCTCGCCCTCCTGCCCTCGCCCTCCTGCCCTCGCCCTCCTGCCCTCGCCCTCCTGCCCTCGCCCTCTCCCTCTCCACCACCGCCCTCGATAGCCCCAGCTCTCCATGTCCTTGTTCTAGCCAACCCCCGCTCTCGACCCAATGTTCCCCCGCCGTAATCTATATTTAGGTAATTTCTATTACAATTTGCGTGTATCCTCGTACGTGGTAAGAGTGGTGAATCTCCTACATTTGAAGGGTGCAGAATTTCTAATTCCATGTGAAATTCAACTGACTTGCGGTATTTACATATTACTACTTTTTTCTACAACGGAATATAGGTAGAAAAGAGAAAATCATATTTTTATAATTTAAGAAATGAGGCAGTTCTGAAAATACCTTAAGGTTCCGAAGAAGACAAAATTAGGCTCTATCCCTTCAACATTATTAAAAATGATTACACTCCCATCTACACTGCACCTAATATGTACTCAGGAGGGTCTTACATAACTCCCTGTTGTCTTCGCTGACAAATTGTTAAAGAAATCATTCCTTGAATACAGAAGTGGTTAACTGCAGATCAGTCAGATCAAAACAATCAGATCCCCTTGTTTTCAACTCACGATGGAGTTTCTCCCTCTCGCCCGTTCCCCTTGCCCTCTCGTCATTGTGACAGTCTCGGCTCACCTCGATCGCCCGACCG
The DNA here is from genome assembly GCA_017312745.1 of Gryllus bimaculatus. Taxonomy (NCBI): domain Eukaryota; kingdom Metazoa; phylum Arthropoda; class Insecta; order Orthoptera; family Gryllidae; genus Gryllus; species Gryllus bimaculatus. The sequence continues at coordinate 1,861,938 of BOPP01000125.1, read as the reverse complement.
CCGCTCGCGCGAACCAATTACGCGAGTGTCAAAGCCCTCACGAGCGACGACAGTCGTTTCTTTATGGACCACTGCACTCAGAAACTGTTGAAGATATCTGGTAGCAACGTTTTTTCAACTGTCTCCAATATATTATTTTATTGATAAATTATATTACCAGTGCGCTTCGAAATGCTGCAGCACTTTTTCTATAATAAGTTACAAAACAGTTGCACCTTAGCTGCAAATGCTTCGTCAACTTTGGTGAGGTCAAACAACTGTTTTTTTTACACTGGCCTTTCCCTCTGACTAGGCATATAGCAGATATGCACGATTTTGCGTCACGAGGGTAACAATGCTTTCACGATTTCTGCTTAATCAACATCTAGCATTCAGAAATTCAAAAACTTGCTTACTTGTAAATGAGACTTAGTTTAAAATGTTGCAGTTTTAGTATTCATAATATCCCTACAAAAACATTTGTTTAAAATGTAAGAAAAAAGATCAGCATTTGAAGGTGGGCTGTCATTGGTTAGATATCTCTCCTTTGAATTCTGAATAACATGTGACAAGTAAGATCATCTCGTGCTCATCTCGCTTCTCCATTTGGCCGTCAACATGGGCGTGAAACAACCCCCGTTTGCTTCACACTGATCTCTCGCTCCAACTTAACGACAGCCATACACCAGCTAAAAACCTAAGAAAGATTTTAGAAGATTTGCAACGTCACGATTGCATGCCACGATTACGCCCTGGGCAAGTACGTACAATGCTTCAGCCAACTCGACTAAAAATCGTCTAGAATTCAGAAAATCGAAAACGGTGTAAGTATTAGCCAGCGTTCCTCGTGGCATCTATTGGGGGACGCTTGGCAGAGGATTAGCCTCGCCACAGGAAGAAGGGTATTTCCGTAAAGGCAAGAACGCGGAAACGGGAGACACAAGGCTTGGCGTCTTCCGGCTTATAGAAACTTTTCACTGTTATAACAAGCGGGGGCGGTGGCGTGACGTAGTAGGTCACGTGGGCCTCGTCTATATAACAGAGTGTACAGAGCCAGTAGGTGGGTTCTGGAGACAGTGGGAGAACCTCGTGCGTGTGCACAAAACTTGGCGCCACGACGGTTCATATGCTAGCCAGGCTCGCGAGGCTCGAGTCACTAGTTGACGAAGCCTGCGGACTTTATGTCCTTGGGTGACTGCGGTCACGGGGGAGCGATGCTGTGTGCGTGCTCCGAAGTGAAGAGTTGTTGAGTGCCACGATTCACGCCGATTCTCAATCGGATAAGATCGCTCCTGCGATCGAGGCAAACCAGCCGTTGGTGCGCCAGAACGGACTTTGTGTCCCAGCGTGACATCCGGTCACGGAAGCTAGGCTTTGTGCGCGCTTCAAAAGTAGGAGTGGCGAATGCCACAATCAAAACCATCTTCAATCGGGTTTGGATCGCTCCCGCGATCAGGGGATAGTAGGTCTATCAGAGCTAGGGTGTAAGTAGATTATTAAGTGTATATATTTGTTTTATTTGATAATAAATATATTTGTTATATGAAAGCTCTGTGTCTGAGGTCGCTGTGAGTATCCATGACGTCACAACGGTTACTTCAAAAACGAAACTTGGGATCGATCATTTGTACATATCAATTGTTTAAAAATGTAAGAAACTAATTAACGTGTGATATAAAACGGTGGACAGGCGGACCACAAAAATACACGCAAGATTATGTTATGTAGCAGGTTAAAGATCACTCTTTGAATACAGCAGCAATATGAGACCCGTCAGATCTCCTCCTCGGGAGCTCGCTTCGCCGCTGGCTCTTCGCCCTCGTCATCGTGACAAGTCCCGCCTCACCTCGATCGCCCGGCCGCGCGAACCAATTACGCGAGCGTCAAAGCCCTCGTGAGCGACGACAGTCGTTTCTTTATGGGGCCGCCCTGCGCTCGGAGATCGATGTGCACCAGGGCGCCGCTGCAGGCAGCACCTCCGCCCCCAAGCGGGCGTTTGCAACACTCGTCGGCGCCCCGCCCCGCGGGGGCGCTGTCGGCCCAGGGCTCTTTCACTCGCCCGCCTGAATGGGCGGCCGCGCCAAAGGGTGAAGTTGCACGCCCGACTTCAGCTGACAACTCTACACGTTCGAGTGTTCTGGCCGAGGCGGATAATGCGGGAGGCGCTGTGCTACAGCCCGCAGGAGCCCGTTGATATTTCAGTCGTTTACTCTCAGTGAAGGGAAAACAAAGTGTTCGCATATTAGTAACTACATGTATGCTGTAGTTATCATGCTTTCATTATAGTAGACACTGCTAGACTCTTCCAAACAGTCTCTCTGGAAAATGATAATTTTTGCCATCTATAAGTGAGAATTAGAGCTGTGTTTGAGAATTATTGACCACTAATCATAACAATAATAAGAATAGAAACGAAATTGAATTGCTCTTTACAAGTAGCTTACTGAGATACGTCTCACAAAGACTGAGTTTGAATCTTTCATTAGATATATTATTGATTTTATTATCATTGACAACGATATCATTATCATTATCATCAGCAGCATTATCATCATTTTCATTATAATTTTCATTATTGTTATTATTATTATATTATGGTTATTATTTATGTTAATAATAATATGAATTATTTTTGTTATAGTTATAGCTTAATAAAGAACACTTTGGCTAATGTCTCGCATGCGTATGCGTTTTTCTATCTAATTTATTACTCCATCTGTGTCAGAAAATGTGACAGTGACTGAAAATGTTCTAATAAAGTTACGCGAAGTAGTGTTTTCATGAAAACGTATTACGATTTGATCTTGTGATTGTAGCGAATAAGGAAATGCAGAAGAGACTATTTATCATACTTTGTATTATTTGAGCCAGTATTGATCAACATAGTTTCTCTGCAAATTCAGCTCGGTTCCGATCAGAAGCCTACATCATTTCGTTATCAACATTACCGAATTTATATTTTTTTAAAATAGTTAATAGCCATTCATTCATGAATTTATTGAACAGTGTTCCATTCTACACCACCAGCCACCACTTAATCGACGAATCTACAACTAATTTCTTCCGTAACTCATTTCTTCACACCCCCAAAAGTTCATGGGTCTCACAATTTTATATTAATTTTGTACTGACATTGATTTGTGATTAACACACGATTCATTAATCATCTCACCCAAAATCCCATTCGTTACTACCGTTTCTCCTGTTCATTTCCCAGACAGTCACACCAGAGAGCTCTTCTCACCCGACTGCTCTCTTGCTCACTCACTTCAATATCGTTAACGCAATGTTTCACCCACTCACTCGCCAGCTACCTAAACCCCTCTCCCTCTACCTTTTCACCTTGTGTCTTTGTTCAAATACACACTGCCCCGCAGCCTATATATCAGACTACTCACTCACCCCTCCTGTCTCTTTCTGTCTCTCTTTCTCCCTCACACACACATACACAGAGAGAGAGAGAGAGAGAGAGAGAGAGAGAGAGAGAGAGAGAGTCGCGCGCGCTCATCCATTTCACACATTTCGAGCGCATCGTATTCAACGCAACCTTCATCTCAACATTTCCACCGAACTGCGCGGTCCCGCGCGCGCGCCACCCGCGGTGGACAGTTTGTTCCATTTCCTATACAGGGCTTTATTTCACTGCGAGGGCGACCCGGGCGCCGCCCCCTCGCAAAAAAATACCTTTTTGCGCGGGAGGGAGGGAGGCGTCTCTGTTGGCGGGGCCGCGCCGCGCCGCGCCCCGCTGCATTGGCTCGAGCAGAATCCAGTGCGTTACTTTTATGCACGCAATTTACCGGCGCCCCACCGCGCGTCGCCGTATCGCCGAGCGGCCATCGCGATCAGCTCGCTTTGCAATCATTATGGAGGTTGGCGGGCTCCGGACAAACACGGGTCGCGACGCGCTGGGACTCTGAAGGTGGGGCTGGAGTGAGGGAGGTGACGGGGTGGGAGGCGGGGCGGAGCTAGGGTGGGCAGGGGGACGTGGAAATGTACGGGAGGAGGGGGTGGGTGGATAGGAGAAGGAGGGCAGTGACGGAGGAGGAATGGTAGAGGAAATTTCTAGGAAGGCGTGGAGGGCGGTGGGGGGGCTGCAGGTGGAACTGAGAGAATGGGACGACGGGGCCGGGGCCGCGGTAGGGCAGGGGAGTACGACGGAACGAGGGTGAGGGGGAAAGGGGTGCGGGGGAGGAGGGGTGAGAGGGAGGAGGGAGAGGAAAAAAGTGGTTCGGGCGTGGTGGGCAAGTAAGGCTGTAGTGAAGAGACGACAGGGACGGGGGCGGGCGGGAAGAGGGTCGGGGCCACGGCAGGGGAGGTGGGTACGACAGGGGAGGTGCGGGTAGGAGGGTGAGTAAGTACGCGAAGGAAGGGGAGATGAAATGGCAGGGAATGCGGACGATGAGCGGGGTGGGTGTGGCCAGGGGCGGGCAGGGGTTCAGCAGGGGGCTGGCGCAGGCTCAGAGTTTGTGGTCGATCTGATTGCGAAAGCTCTTGTTCGAAATTCGTCGTGCGCGAGGTTGAGATGGGAATTTTTCTGGTCGTGGTAATCTGGATGCACAATTCAGAGGGTTGGGATACGCACTTTTATTCCATACATACAAATTATGTATTGATGGTCCCAGCGGTAGGCATTCTCGGGATTTCCGTTTAAAATAGGCGGTATTGACGTGACTTGTAAAATGTTTTCGTCTTTGTGCTGCGGCCACCGTGCGTATTCCAAGTTCAAATAATAGAGCGTCATGTCGAACTACGCCTAGGTTTCGTGATACAAGGAAATCAGTTTATATTATAAGTTTCTATGTTAATACATAATATAAACATACCTCCTGTTGGAATAATCTTCCCTTTTAAAAATAATTTTAATGCATTATTGCATTACGTAATTGCCGGTATTACGTACGAACAACTTGGCAAGGAGAGTGACAAGCCTGGTACGATTAATTTAATCGTATTCCGGGTATAATATGTCCTTTCTATGAGCTGCATTCTCGATGCGACTGTGCATTCATGAGCCCGATGCCCACTCGCCAGTCTCAACCACGCAGCTGCGCTTAATCTTCCTAGAAGTTTTCGCAAGCTTAAGCGCCGTCACGATTCTCTGAATTCCCCACCGCTCGGCGCCCGTTGTCTCAAGGGCAGCGCTTCCGGGAACATGGCACCATTTAACTTATTCAATACCGTATCCCCGCTTAACCCATCATAATACTCAAATTGCAAATTCCTGTACAGCTATGTAATTTGTCTCAATTACGATTTAAGGATATTCTAGCTTCATTTCAATTACATTATGTTAAACTGTCTGGTTGAAGATCAATCCAATTGCAAACATCTCCACGTCATCAACCACGCGAGACCCCTAAATCAGTCCGCTAGTGGCGCTTCAAACGACATGTAATGTCGCTCCACATATTGGCGTAATTCACGCCATTTTTCTCTTAAAATTGTTCGTATTACGTGAATCAAGTACGGATTCATTTCTATCGAGATGCGTTGCGTACGTACGTCGCACATTACGCTATTAGCAGAACATTTAAGTGAACTACGTAACTAGTGCAGCGCAGTGCCCATGCAGTGCACCTAATAAACCCTTAGCTCCGGTGCACGCTAAAGGTTTCTGTACCCTTAGCTCCTAATCAAGGAATCACTTCTAAAACATAGTTGCGAAACGTACGTCGCTCCGGCGCCTAAATTGTGATTGTGTTAACATTTCAATGATGTATTGCAAAACTTTCAAACTATAACAATCACATGCGTGTACCTGTGCATACGAGTACAGTGCTACCAACTACAGCTTCGATCGTGTACGTGTTATGAACGACGAAAATTCTGCGACCTGCACTCGAACTTAGGATCTTTCGGTCAGAATCACTACAGCTGATGTCCTAAGCCACCTCTCTCGGTGTGCCGTATCGAGAGTGTGTTCTGGAGGAGCTGCATCGCCGAGGGATTTAGTACGTCGGCTACTTTGTTTCTGGAGAGCTATACCGCGTATTTTCGTTGTATACATGTGATGAATAAACAGTTGATTTGTATTCTAATATTTATTTCCTGAACGTAACATTTCCCATGAAGAGACTTCCTCGAAGAAATAAATAAACAAAAGTATTGTGTGTGGTAGTAGAATGAATAAAATTAATGTCGAACTACAGATTTCTGGGTAGAATTTTTATTCAAAACAAATTCAGCAATATTCAAAATTAATTTTAAATCTTCCAAAGCAAAATAATGCTTTTTTTTCATTTACAACTCATTATGTCTAAACGCTGATTAAATACAGTTGTTAAATTTAATTCACCTTGTTCAAAAAATAGAATAAAAATGTGACGTAGTAATAAGGAATTTCTCAATTTTGCTCCTCTCTTTCTAAAACGGAATATTTATTTCAAGATCATCTTCAGTTTAATTTATTTTTAAAACATGGTAAAATTTAACATGATTTTATCAATTGCCTTGTTTTGTCTTTTGACAAAACGCACGTGTTTTATGGACACCTTTGTTTTAAAGGTATGAAAAAATCGAATTAATTTTCTTTGATGCTCAATAACAAATTACTAATATTCACCTACTATTCTTCAATAACTACCATTCAGTATGTTACAGTTGTTGTATGTAAATTTTGTGTAAATAAATCCTATTAAAATTTTTAAGAGTTTATGTTATTTATATTCATCTTGCGAAAGAATTTCATGATCAAGACATGATGAGCAAGTATAATTTTTGTATTCGGCTTCAGCAATCCGTATCAAAGAAGTTATTACCTACAAGCAACCTTTACAAATATTTTAAACGGTTTACAGAAGTTCGATTACTCGTTTCAGGACAGGAATCTAATTCCACAGTCAAGCAATACATCATTCTGATTCACCTTCACAAAAACGTTAATAACGAAAGTCGTTAAAATCAGTAGAACTGCTCCCAAGTTGAAATACATTACGAACCGACAGTCCCCAGGACCTCGCCCCCCTCATATCCCCAACTTTCCGCAAAGAACACACAAAAACGCACCCGCTCCGACCGACCATCATTTGTCGACGTCGGCCCGCGCGTCCGGGCGCACGAGCGCCGGGCCTGCCCCCTAGCGGCGAATAATTGCGACTGATTCGTACCTGCCCTAGCGCCCGCCATCCGCTGGCCGCTTCCCCATGTCCCTAACACAAAGGCTTTAATCCGAACGAATGTTATATTTGGAGGGTAGACGACTCTCGTCTCTCTTTTCCTCTCTCGCTCTCCCTCTCTCCTCCGCGGAAATTTGACAAAAATTCCACTAATTAAACTAATTTTTTTTTTCGAAAAAAGCGCACGGCGAGGCGAGACGACGCGTCCTTCGTCGGCGGCGGAGGCAAAAGCGCTCAAAGGCTGAATGGGAAGGACGCCACGCCCGTTAACGAGAAGGGACGCGACCGGGCGGCGCACAGGACGGGCGGATGGACGGGCGGGCGGGCGGACGCACGCACGCCGCCCGCGGCGCCGCACCGCCCACTGCGGCAAGCGATAATCCTCGCGCAGTTGCAGCCGGCGAGAAGGAAATTAATTTCGGATGAAAGAAAACAGTTTAATTATGGACTAATCTGTCAATTATTTGAACTCGTTTCGCATTCCTGTAAGGAGATGATAACAATCTCATTCTCCCAACTTGAGAAACTAAACTGTCGTAATTAATAACCTCGGGTGTTCCGCGAGGAAGAGGAGCCGGCGAGAAGACACCTCCGCGGGGCGAAACTTTCTTAATCTGAGTCGCCGGGAGGCGTCGCGGAGCGACGGCCACCGCCCTCGCAACCGCCCCCGCCGCGAGAAACTGCGGGGGCGGCTGTAGAGGAGAGAACAGGAGCAGAGCGGAGGAGAAAGGCGGTCGGTCTGCGGGGTGGGGAAAGGAACAATGGGACTGGAAGGTCAGGGGCGTTGGGGATGAAAACGATGCGAAATTCTGAGGAAGAGGAGGATAAGTAGGAGGAGGAAATGATGATGGTGCGGTGGAAACGGGAGCGGAAGCGGTGGTGAGCTGGCACAGAGAATCCCTGCAGAGAGAAGAGGCTGACGTGTCGAGATTGCTGACGATTGAATTATTGGATTGACTGACTGACAGATTGGTTGAGCGATTGATTTATTGATTGATGTTTTCGGACAACAACAACTTCTTTGGCTAATAGTCGTGTTATTTTAGAGAATGTTTAATTCCGAGAGGTGGTGGTGTTCCTCCCGGATGGAAAGATTCGACGCCAACACACATGTGGACTTGTAGGGGATTTCTCCCCAGGTCTCTCCCCCTACGGGGCATCGTCTCAGTGGGTACAAGAACTAAGCTCCCGACTGACCTCCCGTCATGTGAGGTGAGTGTAACGATAGTAAGTGCAAGTGTGTGTGTGTGTGTGTGTGTGTGTGTGTGTGTAAGGGAGGAGGAGGGGGCAACAATGAGAAAGGGAAAAAAAGAATTGGACCGGCTGGACATTCCACGGGGGTGGAGCAGGCAGGTGGGAAGAGTACGCAAGAGTTTGACGATCGGGAGGAGTTTCGGAGCAGCGAAGAGAATGGAATGGATAGAAATCAATATATTAGCAACACACGTGCACGTTGGCAAACTTTTCACAATAGCTAAGAGTCAGATCGAATACAAACACTGCTTGGAGAAGAACTAAGGCACCACTCTCATTATTTTTAGTGTTCTGTGGTTTCTCCAGTCAATATCAGATGGTTGCCGGAGAAGTGCATTAACAAACGGGACACGGTGGGCGCGCAATACATAATTTCTCGTGTTCGCCAATCCTCTCGCCTCACACACTACTTTAGCACACATGCCCACTCCAGTCGGGAGCATCGAGCTGGTCCAGGTTGGAGCGGTGCCGTCCTGGAGTGTTACGTAGAAGGAGGGGGGATATTGCCAGCCGATTTGATGGTCAGAACCGGTTCTTAAGGTTCAAAGAGGAGAAATTTCGCCACTTCCCAGCCATAAATGCAATACTCAAATGGGACTAACAAACAAAAGAGTTGACGAGTCAGAAATCCCTACGTATTCAATCAATCGAAACAAAAAAATAAGGAAATGAAAAGGGTGGCAGAGTGATCGACGGATCAGGATAGTTGGCGTCCAGCTGAATTTCTTCCTTTTGTTTCCCCGCTCTTGTTGAGTTGCCCAACGATCTTAAAGATGCCGTGAACTGTGACCCCAAACGCTGCGCACACCTTCCACAAAAAACAACAAAAAGAAAGCAGTGTTACTTACAATACATGAAGCGATTGGGCTGTGAGTCAATCAATAAATCATTTCTTATTTTAAGTGACAAATCTCAGGCCATCAGACGTGATCTTTTATCTGACCACGCAAATTTAGATACACTCCTTTCACCATCTAATAGTGAAATGGCTTCTTTTAGACTCTTGGATCTTTCACATGCAGTAAACCTACAACACGGGACAGCCGGCTTTACTTCCCTTTCCAAGAAAGGCGTACGTGGGATTTCCCCTTATATCCATACTAATCCAAGGATTCGACTGGGCTGAACCCGCAAACTGTGCATAGCTACGAAAAAAAGCAAAGCGGAGTTGGTGGAACAGCAGCAGAGAGCAGCGAAATGCAAGAGATGGCAGACGACGGTGAGTTTCGACCTTATAGAAAGTCGCCGGTTTTAAAACGCGCCGGAAGGCAATGCTTCCGTGACCTGAGGAGCGGCGGGGGGCGGCCAGCAGAGACGCCGGCGGCGCCGCCGCCGCCTCCAACTTCAGAAAACTTGACGGTGAGAGGAGAAGGTAAAGAATAGCCGCAACACCTTCCTTTCCAATTAACACTCTTTTTACGGCGGCGAGACTACCATTAAATATTCCAAAAGAACCCCTGGAAGGTGTGCGCGGGGTTGGGGGGCACAATTCACGGTATCTTTAAGATCGTTGGGCAACTCAACAAGAGCGGAGAAACAAAAGGAAGAAATGTAGCTGGAGTTTGCTCGTTAACAAGAGATGCGTTGATAACTTGCTGTTGAATACGGATGATCTGATGCATTTTCTAAAAAAACTACTACACGTATTTTTCAAAAGCACCTGAAACTAATTCGACTTTAAGAATAGAGATTCTTTCTACAATGAAGTAGGATGTGAACAATTTAAACGTTTACAAATTCATTTTTGCGATATCATGGATCTAAATTAGTTGAACACAAGCAAGTGGTAGTTTGTGTGTTTCCTTTTAAGTTTAATTCTTATATTCTTTGATTTCAAAAAGGCAATTAATTAATTAATTCCTTCAGAATGCTTCATTTTCAACTTGTATTGTTGATTTCACAGCGATGAAAACTCCAAAGAAATTTTTATTTAAGACAAAATTACGTTTTCAAATGAAAATCAAAAGGTTTGAATTACTTGCATACTTATTAATATAGGGTTCGTATTTTAACTTATAAAATCGAGTAAACACTATAATAAAAATATAAAAATGGATGTAGAAACCAACACTATTTTTATTCCATTGGATACTACCTTCATTTCCCTTTCTTCTCTCCAACTCTCCTAGCAAGTAATTGAATGATATACCTACACATCAGTCTTAAACCAAAATATTTACAACGAAGGAAATCAAATGAAATTTCTTGGAGAACGTCCCTTCCTTCACAGAAAAGAAACAAAACAAATTACTTCAGTGCGTCTGCAAGCTAATCTCTCGAGAACGACGTCTGTTGATATTTGCTCTCGCTAAGATGAAAAAAAACAAAATACCTGAGGAAATGGAATTACTGTCTGCTGAATTCTTACTTTTCTGGCAATACATCTACATTGTAAAATTTAGAATGAGTTTTGAATGAACTATTTGGGTAATTTTCCTAGATGCTTAATCTCATTCTTACCCCCAAATCTTTATACGATTATTACATATTGTAAAACTTGAAATGTCCATGGGCATCGTAATTGAAGATATAGATTGAACCAACACTAATCTGACCAAATAGTGTTGTTCCAATCTTCCTACTCAACTCTAGACAAAGATGTGCCATGAAATCTCAAAAAAATGCTGCTAAAATGTTTGCAATACAAAAGCATGTATTACGGAACATACACGGTAATGTTCAAAATTAATACATTAAACAGAAATACAGTGTGGTTTTTAGAGGATAATAATAAAATATCAGAAAGAAACGATCTTCTTTTGTCTTTAGTAAGGATGATTAGAAGGACTTGTAAACAAATATTGGAAAATGGGGGGAGCCGAAAATATTAAACAGATAATAAAGTAAGTTGCGAAAGTTGAAGCTGATGTACAATGAAATTAAACTTCTCTTCAACGATTAGTTTGGTTGGTCGCTAGTGATTCTGGGCGCGTCAACTACTGATATCATTAGTCTCGTAAGTATAGTACATTTCCTCCCCCCCCGGGATGTGGCGGTGATCTTGCCCCGCTGCTGGCGAGTTCACCACCATCCACCAGATGGGCCCCGCCCCAGCCGGGACAAGCTCCGACCGGTCTTCCGGCATGTGTGTTAGTGAAATGCATGTGAGTGTAAGTGTAAGGAGGTAAGGATAGGACAAGGAAGAGGAAGGAAAAATCGCGCTCGGTTTGTGGTCCGTTCGTTACAGTACTGCTCGGGCATTCGCCTGGTGCTGATCGTAGAAACCACTGGATCGGAAAACGTCTGATCAGAGCAGCCGGCCTCTAGACATCTCATTCAGACAGCGACTGAATTCTGACAAGCTAGTGTAGAAAATCTTGCCACTGTCGGGACTCGATCCTAGAACCTCCCGGGCAGAGCCACTGCAGTGACGTCAGTTGATTCACTGAACCACCTCTTTCGGTTCCTCTTCTACGGTAATATTATTTCAAATCATACTCAAGAAATACAAATTCGACCAAAGCAGTGAATTTTTAAAAGCGAAAAAATAATCTGTACGCAATGCTTCAAAGGGGAATAAAGGGCCCGCGTTGTATATTTACATGTAAAGACATTCAAGTCTAAAAGAAGCTTCAATGCTACATATAAATTCATATTTTTTTCGTCGTTCGATTGATACTTTTTTTCACTACTAGTTTGCGAAACGCACATAGCGGAATTTGCGTGTTAAGGCGGAAGAGCAGGCTTGATGGCTTGAGTTTCACCACGTAAAATATGGACATCATTGAACTGAATTGAAATGAACTGAACAAGAAGTGATTCGGTGTGAATTCATTAAAATGTGAGAAAAACTATGCGAAACTAATTATAGCATATTTATAAACGAAGAATAACATTCTTATAGCAAAACCTCTAAGAATGCAACTTTTGTCATGTTAATGTAGTGTCTTGCATTTAGTTACTAATCTTATATTACTACATCTTACATTCTATTATGCGCCACAAATTAATAAAAATTCTGAAAAATAGATTAGCGATCATTCTTTCTCTCTTCAAAACAGTGATTTTCTCAATTCATACTCACAAACTTTATGAGTCGGTAACTTATCAAACTTTATGTAAACTTATGATATGTAAATTTTCGGAGGTAGAGCTACCTTTCTAAGCAGTCCATATAATACTGATGCCACATAAAAATAGCATCCATTTATTTAAACATTATACAAATTGAAATATTACTCGTGTCATTGAAAATGCATGAACAGAGACAGTTCAGATCTCCCCCGCACACAAACACAATTCTCATCGCAGAAAAATAAACTATTCCTGAGAGCAACGTTTATCGAGACAAATGCACCTTATCAATTACACACGCGATATATGAATGCAGAGGAGCGTGTATGTACGGCGGAAGAAAGCTCATGCCTGCATCTCGCAATGCGCTCTGCGTGGCGCCGCAGCTGCACACCGCGCTCAGAGACAGGAGCGCCTTCGGACCCAGATCCTCCTCAGATCGGCTTGCCCCACGCCCGCCCCCGACCGCCCCGACCGCACCCACGCCCGCCCACGGACCGCCCCCGACCGCCCACGACCGCCCCCTCACCCGCTCTCCGCGCGCCCACGCACCGCCCACGCTTCCCCTCGCCCGCCCACGCCTGCATTCGCCCCTCGCCCGCTCACGCATACCCTCGGCCCCTCCCTCGCACGCCCATCGCCCCCTCCCGCCCCCCGCCACCCGCCCTGTCCCCGCCCCCGCGGGACGCCACGCGAGCGACCCCGAGCTTATCGCCCTGATCTGAAAAGGCTGCTCGGGGCGCCCAGAGCCAGAAGCCGAGCCTGAAAAAATACCTTCATTTTCTTGTTCACCGCACTTTCCGAGCGATCCAAGACGCACCCCAAGTTTGAAAACTCGCTTCATTTTTTCAGGTCTTCTCTCGGAAGCCCGCGAAATTCATAAGCTTTATTCAATGTCCTCTCGCGCAGCTCGAGGCTCCCGCCACCGGCTGTCCGGAGGAGCGGGAATTGGATATCCGGTTTCCGAACGGGGGTCAGGAGCAGGAGACAGAGGAGAGAGGAGGATGAGCGTAATGCAGGACGGGCTGGGGCCCCGCTAGGTGATGTGAACGACGTCTGGCGAAAGCTAAGGAGGACGAGAGCGGCGTGAGCAGGATAAGATGGAGGCAGAAGTGCACAAGTTGCGCGTCTAGCAGGAGTCTGAGCAGGAGCGGGGTATTGGAATGCAGAGCAGGTTTGGACTCGAAGAGCAGGAGTGAGGCTGGGGCGGCGGAGGGCAGGAGAGGGGCGAGGCCGGGGATGAGTTGGTGGGCAGGGTCGTGATCGGTCGGACGTCGGCTGATCGGGCGCGGGGCGGGCGGAACGTGGCGGTGGAGGTCGGGACAAGGTCGCGGCCTGAGGATGCCCGAGGCGCAGCCAGGAGAGGAGTGGAAGGATTACGTGGCGATCGGGGTTGGCGTGCGCGAGGGAGTTAGGCAGTCAGGAGGAGCGGGCGGTGCTGGACGGGGCGCGACGGGAGTAGGGGACGCACAAGTAGTGGTTCGCGAGGAGGTTGCGCGTCGCGAAGAGGTGTTGCGCAAGTAGATGGGAGGCGCGAGTGGAGGACCCGAGTAGTCTAGCGGTCAAAAGGAGCGTGAGGGGCGCGAGGGGGCCACTGCGCAAGGGGCCGAAGCCGAAAGGCAACGTGCCAGGGCGGAAGGACAGACGCGAACGGGGCGGGTGAGGCGCGGCGCCGCGCCGCCGGAATGATAAAGGGTGATGGAAATAGAAAAGCATATTTCAACCTGCGCGCCCAACAAAATCCTACAGATCTCTCAAATTTATATAATCTTCTCGCGGCGGCGTCCCCGGCGCGGCTGTAGATCTCGTAACACCGCGTGTATTTTTACCCGGCGCCGCCACGCGCAAAAATGTAATTAAGGCAAATTGTAACGCAGCAGAACACGGACGGCCCGCCGCCGCGCCGGGCGAAGCACCCGAAAACCTAAATTAACATCCTCACAGGCGCAGAACCCCTACCTCCCCCCACTCCCTCCCAGACCGCGCGTCTTGTACTCGTGGCTCTATCGATCCGCCGAAAAACAAATTCCCGCGCTCTGGCCGGCACAAGCAAACATGAAGCACAGCGCGCGGGCGGCTCTCGCCGCGGAAAGCGCCAAATTTCATCCGTACACGAAGCCAGACGTTGATCGGCTCGTTGCTCGCTCTCTCGCTGACCGATTTGTCGATTTGCGCAAGAGGCGAAGAGTTGATGCAACCCAATGCCCTGACCCAACATCACGCCGCCCTCCAAACCTGCTGCGAATACCCCTCCAATAGCACCCTGGCCCATCCCCCAATTAAATCGGACACCAAAAGAACTCGCGAGCCTAAGCAGCACAGATAGAAAAAGTGCAAAAAATACAAGAATCATACCATCCAAGTTAAATACCGAAATCAACACTACATACCCTCGCGTATATTCTAATTATTCAAAGAAAAAAAAATACTCCACTGTCAATATCGAACATTAATGACACCAAAAACAGACTCTAAACACAACCCAAGCTACGCCTCCATATCACGTCCCTGCACCACCAACCGCCATGAGAAAATTTTAACGGATCACATCAACACTCGGCAAACCAACCATCACAACATACAATTGCAAACAAGCCCTTTCACGTATAATCCCTGCAAACACATAAACGTAAATCCATAGATAAAATCTACAACCATAAACGAAAACAAAGATAAGTTCCACAGCAAGCAGCGTCTCTGCTAATACAGCGATGGTCAGTAAACGAAAAAGCATTGAATCTAAATATTACCAATTGTCTCCAGTACAAAAACAAAACGCATACGTACCTACCACCGTATAACATACTACGGTGATTTAAACTCCATACTAAATTCCAACAAAACCCCTGGAATGGCATCACGTAGAACAAATACATTCTCCAAAACGGCAGAATCACAATAACACTAAGACCCTTTATAACCATTATAACCCACCCACTTAAGCAAGACCGCCAACTATTATAGAAAATATCCACCCGACAACCTCACAGCACCAAACCACGCCTCCACCCAACTGCAACCGAACCCTGCCCGCCCCCAATCCCGACCACACCTTAGCCCCCTGAGGGAGTCGAACACGAAGCAAAAAATAATAAAAAAACACCATTTAGAGAATAATCAAAAAAATAACACCACCCCACCAACGGACTCTCCTACAAAGAGCGGATTAACACAACACCCCGAAAAATTCACACCTAACATATACCTGACACTCTGCTGCCTACTTCTACATATTTAATAAAACCAAAGCGTCATCAACTCGGCTCCACACCACCGAAACAAACAAACCCTATCCCACTTAAAAGTACACTCCTACCCTCCTAAATACATTCATTTACAATAATAAGACACAACCCTCCATACAAAACCCCTATAAACGCGAGAACCATTATTCACCAGCTTTAACGTCTCCAAACTGAGAGAAAAAACAAACAAAAAGTACAGCCCCGTCATATCCGCCACACCAAGTGACAATATTGAAAACACATAACCAAACAACCAACATTCTATGCCTAAACACCTAGATCCAGCATCATATACCTCTAGACAAACCTTACAGGCAATCCAATATTAATATAACATTAGATCTATTGATAATGAAATCAACCACTGAAATACCATAATATCAACAAAAGACTTCGACCAATGTACCTCAAGTCAGGACGTCACCTCAGAAATCCAAAATCCAGTGAGCTCCAGTCACTATAATTTTATCAAAGAAAATGCCACACCCTTACCATCAAATCAATTGTCAATACATTGAGACCAACTTGCGAGACCAATGTTGATCGAATAGTTCACGTGCAATAACCGCCCATTGTAGATTCGTACAAAATTCAAACAAACACCACCGAAACAAATTCCCACACAACCGAACTGTCTATTACCAAAAGAAAAACGTTCGCCGAATAGAACCAGCTCACCCTACCTTTACGTCCACTAAATTCGCGATGTTCCGTTGGAAACAACAAAGCAGTTTTAGACTACTGGAAAAAAAACCTGGACGCCACAATCCATTAAATACACTCCGCCGAACCAACCAAAGACCGTTCCGCCAATTACAAATCCGCCGCCCAGGCCAAGCTCCATTGTGCCGTTGCGGGAAACCAAAGCACACTCTCGGACGAACAAGACGGAAAAAAAACCGGTTTCCGCCCCCCGAGAGCGACATTACCCCCCGCGCCGCCACCGCCAAAGCCCCGCCCCCGCCCCCACCCAAGCGCCGCCCCGCGCAACAGCCCACCCAACAACCAAGACGAACCGCCCACCAACCAACGACCAGACCCCACCGCACAACCCCCCACCGAGCGCACCGCACCCACACTGCGCACCCCGCGCCGCCACATACGACGCCGCCCCACCGCCGCCGCTACCTATCCACCGAACAACCCAAACGCGCCACGTCCATCACCGCCCTCGCCACTCCTCCTTTCCTGCACGACAACTTAACACAACCCGCAACCACCTTTTCAAACCACTCCATCTCTCCACCTCCTGATAAGAAATCACCCTGTCACACAGCACCACTTAATCGCACCTCGACACGAAATCCAACCACCGCCCCACCGACGTGTATTTCCACCCGCATACACCCACCACCCAAACAAATTACGCGAATAACCGTGACCCCGTCACCGCCCACCCACCAACCCGACCCCAACCCAACAACAAACGCAAACAGTCCACACAATGGAACGCGCGCCGCAACCGCTACCGCCCGCACCAACAACCCGATTCCGCCCCAACCCACTATAGCCACGCGCAACCCGACAAACACCCACCCAGCACGGGACCCGGCCAGCAAACCCCCCCGACACACCACACCCCCCCACACACTGGCAGGACGCAGGCGCCGGGAGAAGCGTGCGCCGGTCAAAACACGCCTGCAGAAGCCGGCAACCCTGGCTAAAACCCTCCCCCCGCCGCCCGCCGCCCCCTGGCCCCGCCCATGCACGGGCTCGCTTAAAAACCAGCCACACAAAATGCACACCAGATGGCCACACAGCGATAGCGAACGCGGCGAACACCAAACGGTACAGCAAGTAGCAGCACTAGCCAAACGCTAGCCGAACAAGAGGACACAGACACTATCTCAGCCTTCCCACCAGAACCGCACAGAAACAAAATTACGCACACAAACAAAACATAAACATAGCCTCAGCATAGTAAATACAACCCGATGCAGAAATGAAATACATCAAAAAACGAAACCTAACTCGAGTAGCCGCATATTAACCCAATCTCCGTTACAACCTCATCTCCATACGCCCGACCATATATTTACAAGCGAGAAGAAACAAACTACAACACACACCGACACCAATGCTACCCCAAATAACCGACCAACGACAAAGAGTACACCCAAACGACATGACCACATTCTATATCACTAAAACACATTTTCATTCCAGTTTGTATGATGATGCTTGAAAGCACCCACAAGAGAACAAAAAAAAATTATCTAACTTCATTTTAAAAAATCCACCACTTGCTAACAGCCACTTACATATCTGAGAGACCCAAAAAACTTCAAAATTAAAATGACACCTGACAAAAAATAACCGTTTTTAATAATTCATGATTAAAAACTAAATAAACTGAACCCTCAGCCAAACACCGAAATAAAAAGATTTACAACTCAACGAATCACAGTATAGACAGCTTCTCAACATTCTATTTCCACTATTCACGACTGACAATGTAACCACATAAGATCCAATATCAAATCAACTCGCACCACCATAAAAACCGTATAAATATATTGTATACAAGCAAAAACGCACTACACCCCTAAATTGCCCATACCACCAAACCCATAAAAATACACAACCAATCACACGAAACGGCACCACCCCACTTAGAGCTAACATGCCTACCATTAAGGCCCTAATACAGAACTAACTAACACACACAATCAACATCAAGTAAAACCAAATACAAAAAATGAACTTCACGATGCTCCACGCCACATCAGAAGGAAACGAAAGCAACTAATAGGAAAGAGACAAAAATCTCGCACCAACAATGAACCAATGACAAGGGCCGGGAGAATCATCCGGAAACAAATGAAAACACGAAAGCAGGCGACCACAGATTGCGAGAGACAGAACAATTTCGGACCCTACCCCTAACTATGAGAAACGATATAACTAAAAACACCTCAATACTCGTACCACTTGAGACCCAAAGGAAAAAATAATCGCCGCTTA
The DNA here is from genome assembly GCA_017312745.1 of Gryllus bimaculatus. NCBI lineage: Eukaryota > Metazoa > Arthropoda > Insecta > Orthoptera > Gryllidae > Gryllus > Gryllus bimaculatus. The sequence continues at coordinate 1,843,367 of BOPP01000125.1, read as the reverse complement.
ACACCGGAGCAAATGAAAATAGGCCACCCGCACCAGCATTAAAATAGGACGCAACCAAACAACCAATAATGGAGTCCCGGCCACAAACTTCAATTCCTGAACCGCACACATAGTCCCCGACCGCGATTGCGAACACCGGGGAGACACACTCAGGAATAAACAGCCCGACGACACCCCTTCGACAAGCCGGCACCAAGGTGGCACAGTCGAACCGGGCCACCCAAGAGCCACGTAGCGAACCCCTGGAAGAGCCCCGCGCACGGGGGTTCGAAAACAGCTCTTGGCGCGAACAACACAAAAACGAGCGCGGGAATAAAGGGCGAGGCCACCAAAAAAGAAGACTACCGAAAGAAAACGGCAGAGGAAGCCCATCCAAAGCAATACAAAACCAAGAATCAAATTCCAAATACAAGACACACGAAGACGTGCGACCCAAACAAACACCAAACCCCAAGGACCAGGAACACCTCTATTATAGAGCAGCCCAACACAAAAAAACAATAAATAAAAAAAAAATAAAATAATATCCGGAGGCAAAAGTAGCAAACAAGGCATAACATAAGAAACCCCGAAAAAGCTTGACATGATTTAAAGATGAAAGTTTGTGAAGGAACTAGCAAAATATTCCCATACACACCGAAGAGAAAGAGTAAAAATTAAACCTAATGACTCTACCTGTTGTCAAGCCAACAATACAACAAGACCTCATTCAATCCCCAAAAACTCAGACATACATTTGAAACATCATCAAACTATACTATATTATCGAGATCACAATTCGTAACTAATAATTGAAATTTCAAAGGCGCGACCACTAATGACAAATAATCTTCACACAAAAAGAAACAAATTTGCAGGTAAAGAATTTAGAGAAAATCCTCAAAGAAGAAAATCCCTGCATTATCTGCGCATTCTTGAAGACTCCTTCCTACATAAATGAACAAATTAATGCACCCAATAAAAAACAGAGTGACCACACCAAACAATAACAATATCCAGCCACCCACCAAGGCCGGTCAAAATAACACTCAATTTTCTTCGAGAAAGCAAACAACCAACGAAACATACTGAAGAAAAAGTGACTAGCTAACGAGACAACATAAAATCCCAAATAGCATTCCTATTACAATAGCGCGCAAACAACGACATCAAAAAGCAACGCGCGTCCCGGAAAAAAACACAGATAACTACCAAGCAACAACAAAACAGTATACCTAACCAGCGAATCGCAAATCAAAGACCTAACAAAAACACAAATAGTTCAAAAATATCAGAATGAGTAAAAATAAGCTTCAAAACGTATCTTAGAATGACTAAAAAGTAATATACCACGAGCAGAAAACAAAAGAAAACATTCAACAAAAAGATGCAAAAAGACAATCTAATCAAATCTTACGACAAAAGAGAAAGAACTAATACCATACAAAACAAACACAAGGGACTATCTAAAATAACCTACAAACAAACCAACATTTAACGAAAATTAAAACAAGTAAGAATATTGTGAAATATCTAAAAATACCACCTCAAGCAATCTGTCTACAAGATTTCGTATTACCTAACCACAACTACTTTTCTATATTACCTGTGACGAGACCATTTTCATAACAAGAAAGAAAACAACCAATGAAACCAGAACTATACCATCTTATTGAACACACTAAATAATAAATCCCAAATAAAGGAACACCAAACAAAAATTCAGAAATCGAACAATGATAAACTTCAAGAAAGAAGTATCCTCGCAAAAAACAGAAGTAAAAATAAAGAAAAAGGCAGTACAGACCAACCTCCCACCCAAAAAAAGCCCCTCCACAGCGCGTCTTCAACCACTCCACCTGACCAGTAAAAGCGCAGCCGAAACAAACCCCAAAGGCCTACAACGGGAAACGCAAAGAGACCACCCCAAAACCCGAGAGAACCAACACCAAAAGAAGCCGACGCGAGAGACAAGAACAACGAGAAGAATCGAGAGACGAGAAGAAAGCCAGACAACACAACGAAACATACAAAACCCTGGATGAAAGCACGAGAAGAAAGAAAAGAAGAGCGGAAAGAAAAACCCACCCACCAAAAGAAGCCAAACACCGAAACATAGAAAACAAAACCAAAAGGCAGAACAAAAAAAACACAAAAAAAACACAAAAAGAGAAAACAAACACCACAGAAAAAAAACAACGCAAAAAAAGAAACAAGAGACAATGTCGAGAAAGCGACCCAGACACAAACAAACAAAAGAGAGGGCAAAGAAGAAAGAGAACAGAAAAAAAAAGAAAAAAGAAAAAAAGCTAAAAAAAAGAAAAAGAGTAGAAAGAAACACCAGCACAACCCAAAAAACGAAAAGACAAAGACAACAACCCAAGCAAAAACCCCAGTACGAGCGAGAGAGGAAGCAAAAGAACAAAAAAACAAGAGAAAAAGGAAAAGAAAAAAAAGCAAACCAAAAAAACGATAAAGAAGAAAGAAACAAAGCACAAGAGAGTAAAAGAACACAAAAAGAAAAAATGACAGAAAAACAACCCAAAAGTATCGCGAGAGAACGAGAAAGAAGAAAAGACAAGAAACAAGAAAAACCCCACCAAGAGAAAAGTGAAGAGAGAAAAACGAAGCAGAAAAGAAAAAGAACAGTCTAAGACCGAGGACAGCAGAACAAGGCCAACGAACAACACCAAAGACAGCACAAAAGCAAAGACCCACCACCAACAAAAACAACACAACACAAACCACGCACCCCACAGAAAAAGTGACACCGCGCCAAACCCCCGAAGAGAAGGAAAGAAAGACAAGCACACACAAACACAACCGCACCCGAGCAAGAGACGCACACCAAACCGCGCGCGAACCACCACAACAAAACCACAAAAACCAGTGACGAGCGACGAGACACGAAGCACACAAAGAAACACACACCCCAAACGACAGCGTAAAACCAGCAGGACAAGAAGCCACCCAACAACGTCAGAAGAACAAAGACCCACCAGCGATCACGAAGAAAGAAAGCAAGAAACAGAGCCAGAAAGAAACCAAAAAACAAGACCGAACGAAACCAGAAAGAAGAAGAACACAAAAGCAAAAAACCACCTCCCGTACGAGACAACAGGAAAGAGAAACACAAAATGAGAAAAGACAAAGAGATGAAACCACAAAAACACCACCAACCCAGAAATAAAGACCCCGGAAAAAGCACAAGAAAAAAAAGAAAGAATAAAGATGAAATCCAAGAGATGACCCCCCGGGAAGAGAAAGAGAGAGCGACACACAAATAAACAGAAAAAAAACACCAACGAAAAAGAAAAACAAAAAAAAAAAAAGACCTTGCAACGAACAAACCAAAAAAAGAACAAAACCACAAAAGAAAAAAAAACCCGGCCACCAGAGATGAGAAAAAACCAGAACAACCACAGCACCACAAAGAAAAAAAGAACATAGTCAACCGAAAATGAGAAAGAAAAAAGAGAAAAAAAAGATAAAGAGTTGAAACCAAGAACAAACAAACGAACAAACCCACCACCAGCCCAAAAAGCACAAAAAAACAACAACCAAAAAAAAAAAAAGAACACGAACCAGCGAACGAACAAAGAAAAAAGACGAACACAACAAAACAAACACACAAACAAACAAATCGAAAAGAAAAGTCGCCCGAACAAAAAAAAAAAACACGAGAACCGAGAGAAAAAAAAGGAAAGACGAAGAGAGAAGAGGACCGAATAAAGAACCATAAAACAAAACAACCCACAACCACAACCAGTGAGAGAGAGAGGGAAAGAAGACAACCCAAGAATAGAGCCCCAACACACAAACAAGAGAAAAGAAAAGACTATGAGCAAGAGAAAGATATATATCTCTCTCAAGAGAAAGAGAAGAACAGCACCAAAAGAAAACCACCGAAACGCAGAAAGACAAAAAAGACACAACAGACGCCCAACGGCCAAACCAACCCAACCAACCCAAAACCGCCCCACACAAAAAAGAGTAAAGAGAGAGAGAAAGGAAACAAAAAGTAGTAAGCCACGCGGACGAAAAGAAGAGAAAAGAAAAGTTGCAAACCGCACAGAAGAAGAAAAAAGAAGCCACCAACACCCTCCAGCAGAGAAGAAACGAGTGCACAACGAGAGACCCCGAGGAACAAGAAGAAAACCAGGAGACGAAGAACCAAAAGAGTGAGAGAGAACGAGAGAAAAAAGAGTGACACTGAGAGAACAAAGAGACAAGAGAAAGAATGAGAGAGAAGAGAAAAGAATAACGAGCGACGAGAAGCGAAAAGCAAACCGCATGCCAGCGAGAGAGCAAAAGACAAAACCCAAAGTCGTCGAGAGACGCAGACCGAAGCAAAAAGCGAAGTAGAGAAGGAGCGCGAGTGAGAGACGAGAAAAAAGAATCTGAGAAAGACGAAAAGCAGAGAACAGAGAGAGGAAGAGACGCGAAGGAGAGAGAAAAGAGTACCAGAGAACGAGACCAGAGAGAAAAAAAAACGAACAAGGAATCGATAGCCAAGACGAACAAAAATGGAAAACGAGAAAATAAGCGTCAAGCGCGCCTGCAGCTACGCCGACCAACAATACAAGGATATGGACGAATCATCCGCAAGAAAAGAAGACATCAAGTTTATACAGCCAGACCGCAACCACGCGGAGAAGGAAGACGGCGCCAAAAAACCGACCAACCAGAACAACAATCACACAAACAAAACAAGAAAATGACAAGATAACAAACACCAAAACACACAATCGACACCGATCGCAATCCGTCCGCCACGGCCGACGCGCAACGGCAACCAGACGCGAGAGCACAAGCACAGGCAAACAGCAGGACCCTAAGGAACAGCGCGGAGCGAAAGCGGGGCCGCGGGGGTGCGGCCGCGATCGCACAGGCAATCAGCGAAGATTGAGCCGGCAGCCCGACGCGCAAGTCTACGCCGCCCGCACTCCAAACCCAACGCCCCCAAGCTCCCGCCACCTCCACTCTCGACGGCCCCTCTGCGAAGAAGGCGAACGCTCTCACGTCAATGCTGACCTAACACGCCCGCCCCACACCCACAAAACCCACCACCCCCACACCCAAACCCGCCTCGCCTTTCCAGAGAGCCACTATTGCACCAGAAGCTGCCATAAAACCATGACACCGGAAAAAAACCGGGCAACCCATACATGCAACCCAAAAATACTACTAATTCAAAAACGTAAATTATTTTAAGTCCACCCAGATAATGCAACAAACGGAAAAGTGTCTAGGCAAACACGTACCGACGTGGGAGGCTACCAATAATGATTTAAAACGGTTTCCGAGCCGAAACAATTGAACCACAACAAAAAAACCAAAAAGAAAAAAGCATCAAATCACAACAACGAAAGAGAATATAAAAAAAATAAAAACGTAATATAAAAAAAAAAACCAAATATGTATATATCAAAATTCTTATCCATATATGTGTCGAATTAATTGAGAAATTCATCAAAACGGAGGCAAAAAAAACACGGAATCGAAAAAAACACGAAAAAAATAGAAATTAATATATCACCCACACTTATAAAGTGGGGTATATATGCAACACCAGATCGTAAAATATATGCATGCCTGAGAAATAAAAATCAAATAACAAGAATCGGAGAAAAATAGAGAATATGAAAAATATGAAAATGAGAAAAAAGTACTAACAACACACAATAAATCTGCACAAAGTACAAACCACAAATGGAAAGCTAAAGCACTCCTCAATACCCTCTAACGTCGGATACTTCAACATAAAACGCCAACTACTAAAATATAAACAGACACCACCTATGAATATTCCACATTAACAAAAAAGAAAATAACACAACATCTGCCATACATCAACAAGAAACAAATATCTCAGCACAAACGTTTCTGCATTCCCACATGCAATGTCCGGTGAATAGCAAAAGAGATTGGCCGAGAAAACGATCGAACAAGTTCCTAGAGACCACGACTAACAGATGCAGAATGCTGAAAACGTACAAGGTAAACAGCGCACAAAACAAACAAAAAAATAACTATACTGAATAACTACAAATATGAAACCTGGCAAAGCCATCAAAGCTGCGTACTACTCAAATAAAACACAATTATTCATAAAAAGCAACCCAACTACTCACAACGAACTTCAATTTCTATCGGCGACAAGAAACATAAGCACACTATACAAATATATCTGACCACATTTTAAACTGTTAACAACACCGTCCGAAACCAAATGTTAAATCCTCATTTTGGCGGACATTTTTACCGATTATACCTGCTGTTACTAACGGAAATCATAGATAGATATTCACATTGGAGTTAAAATGCAAAAGAACTAAATCTTCCACATAATTACAATCTTACAATAACGAAACACCTTCCAAGAACTGAAACAACGGACACACCCTAATTTCCTACCTAATAAAAAAAATAAAATATCTACAGCAAAACACCAGCTTACACCAAAACACACCGAATTAATAACTCACACCAAAAAGACTTCACATCAAAATAAAGCCGTCCGAACCAAACTCTTACATGAACAACCTTATTGCGCCAGAGTAAATTAAACTAGTCTAAAGTATATTAAAAACATACAAAATAGATAAACTACCCGAAGTCGTCTGCCGACCCAAATTCAATATTAAAAAAATAACAATTAAAGCCTATATCACTAATAAAAATAAAATTCTATAGGCCATAAATGGAGACGAAAACCAACACTCTAAATACCTAATGGTAACAATTCCCATGAAAAATGTCGTTTTCAAGCGGCAGCAAGAATCATACGTTCTCAAACATTACAACAAGTGCGATCAATTAACCCTACACCAAACAACACTTACTTTCCCCTACACGTTCAGAGACGAATAATATCAAAAGACATTGCCGATTAAGACTAGCACACAACCGAAGAACCCGATTTAATGGCAAAAAAATTGTGGTAAATCGGAAACAAAGCACTTAAACATCGAACTCCAACATACACGAAAAATACCTAAACAAAAAGAGTCAAAGCGAAACATCTGTCCTAAGCAACAATAATGAGTTAGAAAACCGTCCGGCCACAAACACGAAACCGCAACTACACTTCGCCATGTGTTAACAACGTGCCCCTTCTACGTGAGCAACTGTCCTTTCCGTGACGTGCTGTATATGGCACCTTTCTCGTTTTTGCATGAACCAGAAAAGCCACCTAAAACACCACCGCACATCTGCACCCATTTATTTCCCAAAGCCAATAACGTCCCTCAAACCGGACCCAATACCGCTTCAAGTCCGCCCCCCCCCCATCTTACGACACTCACAAAACAACCCCTAAGAAGATATAAAAACCCTGATAAAACAGCCCAATGAATATGGATCTGATTGATCCTACACTCAAAATCATGCCAATCCACAGTTCTCTTAAATGCGACCACCAAATCGAACCAATCTAGTCAAACCAACCAGCCAAAACAAAACACTCGCAAACACCGAGACAATGGTCGAAAACAATACAGTGCCGCCGGCATTATTAAAAACTCGTTATGCTTCATTCCTAAGACAGGAGAACAATCCTTATCCGTTTGACCCTAAAAAAAAAAAGTAGAAAATAAAAATACCTATACAAAGCATCAACAACCATACCATCACAACGAGGAACCACCATTATTGGGATGCAACACATGGGAAAAATAACACCGTGCAAAACACCAGAAACAAGACAAACTACAAATGTGATAAATATGATCACAACACCAAAAGACAAGAGAGTTCGAATCAATGACAGGATGTACAAATACGTGATAACACATAGCAAGAGACAATAACGCTCTACGAAGAAAACGAGCACACAATAGTCATGGCGCGACCTACGGTAACCCGAAGATAATTAGCAGCTAACCATAAACACCAACACAAAACCTACAACGAACGACGCGGAAAGAGAAAGCCTAACACGAACTAAACCAAATTGACAAACATGAAAAAAACCAGATCTATGATACTCCATAACATATAATCGAGATAATGATAAATATGAAAACGATATGCGCAAGTTTTAAACTATAAGCCACAAAATGACAAAAGTAACTAGTCAAAAAAATCCTAAAAATACCAATACAAAAGAAACACAGGAAACCTTAAACTGAAACTGAAAATTAATAATTGCAACGATTCCGACTCATTCTGTAAATCGTCTATACAAATAGAACAAAAATTTAATTCCCGAAATTAACAACATGGAAAACATATTATGAAAAAGCAAAACGAAGAAAGCCTACTTTTCATCAAACGATAAAATGCACACAACACCAAAAATAACTCTCTCAGGTAAAACAAAATCGCGCCATACTCTCACCTATACAAAAACCTGAGCCAAAGCTTTAATATTTGTCCCACACATTCTAACGTCTATTCAAAACAAAAAAAGTGATAAAAAACCGATCTCATATAAACGGATCTATACGTAGAAAAAAAAACAAAATAACAATCAAAGCGACAACAAATAAGCACTATAGCTACATGAAAAAAACTAAACATCGTTCAAAAACCTGACAACAACATAACAACGCCTTGAAACCGCCGCCATCCTAGTAACCACCGCATGAACACAGTTAAATAAAATACATCAACAAAACTAAATAAAAGAAAAATCAACTTACTGGGAAACCGCCACCCAAAGATTAAACATTTTAATTATAAACACGCGCGATTCCGACAACCGAGCCACCAAAATAACATGAGTAGAGACACAAACTCCATTCTGCCCTTTAACAACAGTGAATGACAACTACAAGCACGCGGGCCCGCCACAAAATGTGAAAACAACCACCCTGATCACCCACCATCAAACACACACAGAGACCAACCACGCGCGTATATACTATAGTCATGGACATTAACGACCACACACAAAATATATGGTAATTACATACAATATTCGATATTAAGTGCACCTATGGAACCAAGCACGAACCCAAAAGGCAAACACAACCATCATCATGTCATATACAAACACCAACGAAATAATTGCAAGACAACATACGAGACAACAAAAGCCCAATTTTCTTTCAACAACTCATGGAGCGCCTTACCCGCTTCTCAAAGGTCAGAAATAAACGCGTTCAGAACAACATTACTCAAACCATAACACACTACACGGAAGAGTGCAAAAATCAAGTCAACGCACACTACACCACACAGACCGTCCTAATAACACATCGCCTTGCTGGTCCACTATGAGAAAAAGTTAGAAGACGCAAAAATGCCTACAGAAACAAACTACGAACCCATCCTAACAGCAAGCGAACCACTGCCAAAGAGTAAGGCAAGCGAGAGCGAGGGCGTCCTCCATCCACCAAAGGAGCATCTTCCACACACCGAATTCCACCTAGTGACATAACAAATCTGGAATAATCCTCCATTGAATGAACGGGGCTGTAAGTAGACCTTGGGAGGCCAAAACACAACATAAGCGAACGAACGCTCTCAAAAACAACGCTCCTAATACTTCATCCAATCCACACACCAGAAATATATAGGCAGTCAAAACTACTGACTACAATATAATATTCCTCTCGAAACTATCGAATCAAATAGACACAAACTCTATGGCACACAGCCAACTCTAAGCTATTGTGAAAACACTCAGCATCACACCTATAATAAAAATGCAATCACGATAAAGCTGTTGACGCAAATACAGAAAAAAAAGAACCAATTTGTGCGATCTAACTAATATTTACTTATGAGAAAAAAAAAAAACTAAATTTCCCAAATTGACCACGATAACACAACACCCCTACGGGTTAACGAGCACCTACTCTTCTCACAACAACCGTTAAATATCAAAAACAGCGGTCCTCCGAGTGTTATCAAATTACCATAAAAACCATTAAGTTAAAAGAAGACTGAGGCACACTCTAAAAAATAAAAACATTAAACGAAAACAGAAACAAATAGTTAGAAAATATGAAAAACAAGCATCTCTCTGGAGTGCGTCGTCAATTAAATGTGAAGCAAGCAGTAATTACTCACATCAAATGAAAAACACAAGAACACAAAAATGTATTTCTTTGAAAATTTATAAGACGACTATACTAGAAGAAATGTAAATTTTATCCATTCCGAAGACTAGGAAGGAACAATTACCATAACCCCATGACACAAGGCGACCAGATAAAAAATAATTTCACCACACTAACATCACTGATTTTCAAAAGGCATTTTCATAAAGGTTATATTACGTACTTCATTTGGCACATCATAGAGTTATAACAAATACAATTTTTAAATTTAAAACAAAAATTTAAACAAAAACACCCATTATTTTGTCTATCTCAATGTCAAATTAAGAAAAATTTCAACACAAGATTATCAATCCAACACTGTACACAGAGAATACACTATAATTCTTTAATAAAGAAAAGAAACATCTCCAAAATAAGAAATTTTTTGAACTAATCAAATATTTTAACGTAAATGCCATAATTATTTTCCTAAAAACTTTCTATTATATCACATCATTGTCATATATTTAAGTAAATTCAGAAAACTTTACCACTAAAAATTGAATAATGTTAACTACCTGTAAATCGCTGATCCTTTCAAATAAACTACATAACGAAAAAATAAAACCATACAAACCAAAAAAAACCAAATGATAAATATATTACTGACAAAAAAAAACAAGCACACCTTCAAAACACCTTTGTATTAAAATTATAAAAATCGTAAGACATAGAATTCGAAACAATAACTATTTTTACCATCAGAAAAAAAACAAACATAACATTAAAGCTACATTTACAACAACAGATGAACACATGAAATAAGATACACTCGCCAATCTCTCTCGTCTTTTGTGTG